>CAUYQG010023017.1:0-44237 GCA_963574415.1 Tarsius wallacei
AACTTAAATAGTTATAATCTCTTAATTAGGAGAATATAATGGCAGTGACAAATGCCACCAGAGTGTTTTAGCCTGTTTCCTGCCGATTCAACCTAATCAATCTGTTATGTTTGCTATAAAAACCTAACTGCAGCCGGGTTCGGTGGCTCAGCCTATAATCCCGCGCTTTGGGAGGCCGAAGTGAGTGAATTGCCTGAGCCCGTGGGTTCGAGACCCGCCTGGGCAACTTGGTGAGACTTCATCTCTACAAAAAAGTAGCCGGGTGTGGTAGCGCGCGCCTGTAGTTCCAGCTACTTGGAAGGCTGAGGTAGAAGGATCGCCGGAGCCCAGCAAGTCAAGGCTGCGGTGGCCGGGAGCAGCCACTGCACTGCAGTCTGGGCGAAGGAGTGAGACTCCAACTCAAAAAAAAAAAACCTAACTGCATAGTGATCAGTGAATAACATGAACTCATCATCTCAGCTCAGCTGAGGAATTTAATTGTAATGGACAAAGACGCATTTTTAAATCTGACAGAAAGCCAAATGTGTATATATGTATATATCTATATATGTGTATGCTTGTATATAGAAAGCTAGATATGTACACATATACTATATATATAGTATGTATAACATATATACTAGATATATAAAATGCTTTATATAAGGTAAGGTATTTTCATAATCTTTCAAACAAATTAAAGTATATTTAGCTCCAGAATAGAGAGAAAACTATAAAATGTATTTTCACTGTGATTTTTAAGTAAACAGCTTCACAGAAATACTTAAATTCAATTTTTTAAAAACTCAATATATACAAACTTTCAGAAACATATCTGTATTGTCAAGCAAGGTTCACCTTGGTTTGCTCTTTTCATCATGAACTACATACTTAACTAAGAAGACTCTGAACTTTTCTTAAGGTATTTACTATGTAATGTCAGCCATATAGATTGCTTTTATGTGGATTAAACATTTCAAATGGAGTGTGTTCTTAATGACCCAAAACTTTTGGTAAGAACTTAGGTCATTCTATTTATTCTACTCTGTTGTACTTAATCAAATTTCCCTAAATCCAAAACTTTCAATAAGTAAAATGAACTAACACTGCAAGTTCACAAGAGTCAAGTGAAAATAAAAATTAAAAAAGAATATTGCCCACTCATCTGGTCATAGATAGAAACTAGAAAGATTTGGGATTTTGCTTGTCTGAATTTGAAAAATTTTTTTTAATAAAAATAAAACTCATTAAACCAGGATTTTATTTTTATCTGTTCATCACTCCAACTCAAAATAAAATGTCCCATAGCAAACTTCCCTACTCAAAATAATATGAGGAGGAATTGTCAGCACTTGCAGAGATTTTACTATGTGTCAGACGTTGTTTTAAATCCTTTATACATTTTGTCTCCTTTAATCCTTATAATCACCTTGTGAAGCATATACTATTTTTCCAAAATTTGGAGATGAGGAAACTGAGGCACAATGATGTTAATTTCATAAAGACTACAGAGCTTGTTATTAGCAAAGCCAGTTTAGAAGATGATTGTATTTGTCAATCATATTGAATGTGGTACTGTAGGGGAGTAGAAAGTATGACTACACTTGAGATATCACATGCCTAAACTCAGTTAGGCTCAGTGCACTTACATTAAGACAGTCTAGAGTAACAAAAACGTCAAGCCAGGAATCAGCCAAATTTGATTTTCAGCATCAAGTCCAGCCTAGCCTCTGACCAACATTTAACCTTGAACAAGCCACCTAGCCCCAGGGCCCAAATTCCTAATGGGCACAAAGAGAGATTAGGTGTTCTCTAAGGTCCTTTTCAACTTCAAAATTTATGTCTCTATGATTAATACCTGAGTCACAGTGATCTCATGACTTGTGGGTGTGTTGGCCATATTAATGTTAAAAATTACTAAAGTGAGCCTATCTGCTTTCTAAATAGAGATTCAGCGGCAATTTTTTCAATTCACTAGGACTAGAGAAAACACCCTGTTTTCTAGAGCTGTAAATCTTTAAAAGTTTTACCAGCATAAGTAGATAAAAACTCATTCATTCAATAAATTAGTAATTATTGAGTTCAAATTATGTGCCAGGTATTGCTAAGCAATGGGCTACAAAAGATAAATAGAAGTAAATGTCACTTCTGCCCTCATGAGGCTTATAACCATATATATGTTTGTATTTGTGTGTGTGTGTGTGTATGTATGTGTGTGTGTAAACACTAATATACAACAAAATTTGTGCTAAATTCCAGAAAGAAGGTGAGAAAGGTGGCTATGATCCAGAATAAGAAGGAAGATTGTTCATTAAGACTTTCTGTTGAAATCCAATATTTTGAAAAATTGGAATAAAATTGTGTCTCTTCAAGCAAACCCATCAAAGTAAAAAAGACCGCTATGGTCAATTTGATTTCATAGACTATTGTCTAACAAAAGTTAAACATAAGTTCTCTGAAATGTGTTTGGATGGGAAGCCCACTTCTACCACTTTTGTTGAGTTAGGCTCTGTGATCCTAGTTACTTGATTAGTAAAGTATGCTTGCTAATAGCACCTCTTTCTTAGGCTTGTCCTGAGGATTAAATAAGATAATTGGTGTCCTATACTTTTCATAGGCCTTAGGAGATAATAAATTATCAATAAGTATTAGTTATTTTAATCCATATCTGAAGATTTTATATTTATAAGGAAGATTGTTATTCTCATTATGCCATATAAAATAAGTATGAGCTACAGTATATCCTGAATTTTTAGGATATTCTAAATCACTGTTTAACTAAGTCAATAAATGTCCTTATTTAGTTCATTAGACACTCTAATAGTTCTCAAACTTGAGTGTGCCTCAGAATCACCTAGAAGGCTTGTTAAAATATGAGTATTTTGGTGGTATACACCTGTAATCCCAGCTACTGGGGAGGCTGAGGCAGGTGGCACTTTTAAGCCTGGGAGTCCAAAGCTGCAGTGAGCCATGATTGCTCCACAGTACTCTAGCCTGGGCAACAGAGCGAGACTCCACTTTTTTTTAATTTAAAAAAAGTTAAAAATATGATATTTGGGCCCCAATCTCAGTTTTCTGACTCAGTGGTTCTGGTATGGGACTGATAATTTGCATTTCTCACAATTTTCCAGATGATGCTCATGCTGCTGGTTCAAGGACCACCCAATAACTTAGAAATTGCATCCTACCATATGCTACGTATAGTGTGAAAATCTTTATATGCCTGTAAAATACATGATTGTTTAAATCACCCTGCAACATAGGCACCAGTATACCCAATTAAGATAGGTACACTAAAGTGAAACCAGAAATGATAGGAACTTAGCTGAGGTCACAGTTCCCAAAGAACAGAACTAGGTTTGAGCCCCAGTTTGCCTGTTCTGCGTTCATTATGATATGTATTGTGTATTAAAATGCTTTCTAACCAAAATACAGTGCAGATCTAAATTGATGGCTTAGACAGATATTGGGCCCAGTGAAGTAGTTACATGACTATGATATTTCAGTTAGAAAATTCATAAATCAAAGGCAAACTGAATCTCAGGAGGCCCTCTGTCATGATTCAATGTGCTGCCTAAAACCAAAAATTAAAATAAAGACTCATGAACCATATAAAAAATATTGGTTTGGCATTCAATTTGTTTATAAAAGTAATGTAAAATCTCATTGGAGTCTTGAAAAATATTTCTCCATAGAGAGAAATGAATCATTTTGGAGGTTAAATTAACTCTAATTTCATTTTTGTGAAATATAATTTTAATTGAAATGCAACTATAGCTAGAAAGATTTGAGTTGAGTGTAAGATGTGTGCTTGTATTTTGATGACACCAAAGTGAAAGTAAAGACATTCTGGTAGACTCCTCGTCATTATTGAGATAATACAGAATTCCTAAAATAAATAGTCCATCATTTTAAGTTTAATATTTTTCACAGCCTTGCCTTATTCTTCAAATATATGTGAAATGGAATATTCTGATACTTACATTGAAAGAGAGGAGAAAAGTCAAGATGAGCGCCCTTTCTTGGGGTTGCAGCACTGAAACTGAGCTTAGCACACCATCAACATCTTACAAAATGAGAGCGGGCATTCCTTTAAGAAGGCTTTCCCCAGAGACGAATCCTTATTTGCACGTATCATTTACAGCTTTGCCATGTGGGCTCAGACGAAAATGGAACTCAGCTGGGGGCATCATTAATTGAATCAACTCAAGTCCTTTGACGAAAAACACGCGAGTGAAAACTACCCCAGATTTTTTGAGCCCCTCTTGCATTAATTCCAGTTACAAGAAAGATATTCTAACATCTTGAACATGAATGACCCAATTCAAATGAGCGAACACCTCAGACCTAGAGAAAAACTCTAAATTTAACACCCCTTTGAAAATGTACTTGATTTTTTTTAGCATAGTTCGCTCATTTCCTCATTTACAAATGTCCTCCCACTAGATTAGTGACCATTCTCTTCTAAAAGCCAAAGCAGTACCATAAAACTTACCAAGACAGAACGCAAAAAAAAGTCTGTTTCTTTTGCTCAAATCTTGTTCTAAAACTTTAATTTCCGTCATGGTAAATTAAGTAGAGCCAAAAAGGAGATCCCATTTAGTGGAGAAAATGGAGGCAAAAAAAATATATATATATATATGTATATATACACACACACACACACACACATATATATATATGAATGTTTCAACTTCTCACTTTGATTTTAGGAGCCACCGACAATGTAAAAGTACCGGTGGGTGTTTTGAGCTTAGAAAAGGTGCTGAGTTGAAGAAGAAAACACAAGGCTACCTAGATATCCACTGGAACCACCTCAGCACATGAGAGCCCACAGCCAAACATTTCTAGAGAAAAAAAGGAAAGACTCAAAGGCATACATGCATTCAGCCAATAGCTAGTAGGTGTGGTGATTGTTAACAGAGATGCAGTAATACATGAGAGTTGAACCTGACCTTGATGGACTGAAATCTAGTGACAGGCACTTACACCACCATGTATAATCAAGGTAGAGCTACCACTATTGTTGTATTTAAAAAGTAGTCTCCCATGATGTGCCGAGTGTTTTACACATATCCACTCAGTTACACAAGTCATTGACAACCTCCATTTACAAATGTAAAAACAGATTTCACATTTGTCCAAGGCACACCACTAGTAAGTAATGGAGCTTGAATTTTCACCTTGCTTCCTCTCATGAAGAAGTCATTTAAGATAGCAGTCTTGGCCAGGTTCAGTGGCTCAGTCTGTAATCCCAGCACTTTGGGAGGCCAAAGCAAGTGGATTGCCTGAGTCCACAAGTTCAAGACCAGCCTGGGCAACTTGGCGAGATCACGTCTCTACAATAAATAAAAAATTAGCCAGGCGTGGTAACATGCACCTGTATTTCCTGCTACTTGGAAGGCTGAGGTGGAAGGATCACCGAAGCCCAGCAGGTCGATGTTGGGGTGGCTGTAAGTGTGCCAATACACTCCAGTCTGGACGACAGAGTAAGACTCCAACTCAGAAAAAAAAAAAATAGGAAAAAAATTGGCTGAGGGGAAATTGAAAACAGTTTTACATAACTTGCTAAAGTACTAGCTGTTACAAGATAGGCAGAGTTGATGATGAGGAAAAGGTTAAAAGACTTGCAGTGTATACCTCTTTTCTACACCCTGCCAACACTAATACAGACTAGAATTTCTAGGTGGTGTTCAATGATTAATTATCAAATTACATTGAGGACTGTGCTATTTTCTCATGAATAAGGAAATGTTGTTAACTTATTGTAGCATTAGTGATACTAATTAATATGATTTATTTGGTGCTCTTTTCTCAAGTACCAAGTACTTCTAAAAATTATATCATAATGTTGTTTCGTATAACAATTAAATAAGATTGTCATCTTCGCCTACATTTTATATATAAAGAAATTGAGTTTATAGAGGTTATGCAACTTCCTAAGGGCAAACATCTAATATGTCACAAAGCCTAGATTCTAATGCTAGTTTCTAACTCTGGTACCTATGCTCTGTCTGTTCTGCAATGCAGTTTTTCCAGGTGCACTGACGGATTTGTATAAATCTATTCAAAATATTTACCTCCCTTCTGACTTTAGTCCACCCTTCCTTGCTGCCCTGTCCATGACTTGAACAAGCCACGTGCAAAATGGCAACTTGGGTTGGAGATGAAATATGCAATGGTGAGCACAAGGAAGGTAACTGACCCCCATGGGGATCAAAACTATTACTTTGTTCTTTTCAAAGTAGTGAAAACAGATGCAGCGAACAGGAATGTGAACTCCAAGTGCATTAAAGAGAATTAAGGCAGAGAAATGCGGTGTTAGCGCCAAGGTGAGATAATGATGACAGAATGCCAGGTTATTCA
The DNA here is from genome assembly GCA_963574415.1 of Tarsius wallacei. NCBI lineage: Eukaryota > Metazoa > Chordata > Mammalia > Primates > Tarsiidae > Tarsius > Tarsius wallacei. The sequence continues at coordinate 6,346 of CAUYQG010023017.1, forward strand.
AACATATCACAACATACAAATGACTCTGGTTTTGCAAATGAGTGTATGCACCTGAGTGACAATTTACTACCAAAGAGGAATTGAGGAGTTGGGGATAGAAAGAGCCTGACATAAATTGAGAGGAAACAAAGTCACAGAGGAAGTCCAGAAAAAGTTCCCAGGGAAGCCTGAGCTTGTTAGTGGATTTCTCAGGCCAAACCATACACAGCTTAGAACATGTGTTTGCTTAAACCCTTGCACTATGACTTCCTCTAAGAGTTGGTGGGAGGGGCTCTTTATTCACTAATATTAAATGATGCTTTCACTCTCAAAATGAAAAAAAATTAGGATAAATCATTGGTTTACAAATCAAAGGCATATTTGCAAAAGTGTGTGGAAATGAAAAACTACTATAACATTTATAAGGGCAAGAGGAAGTTTTTCTCTAGTTATCTATTCCTTCCAGGCTTTCCTCTCCAGGATGAACAGCCTAGGAGGATAAGCCTAAAATAAATAAATAAACAAATAAATAAATAAAACAGCTAGAACAGAAAACTTTAGGAAATTGTCAGGTCTCAATCATAACTTTGACAAAAAACATGTCCTAAAAGCACATTAACTTCTCTCCATTTCGGTTTACCAGTGTGCTTTATTAAAGACAGTTTCATTCAAAATCCACCAAAAAACCTAAAAACATCTTATGCAAGATGTATTTACAAGAGTAACCTGTTTTGTTATTGCTTTGCTACTTGAAAAGGAATTATTTGTTTGAAATTTTACTTAGATATAGGCACATACTTTTATTACTCTTTAAATGCCATATAATACATTCTGCTATTAAGGAGTGACTTCACTACTTTATGAAAATATTACCAATACAAAAGCATCAATGGTAGAGTTTGCTGGGAGATTAAAAGCCAGCCAGGTCCACTTTTGAATTTTGACTGATGACAAGAACTAGCCCAGAGAGGTAATGATTTATGTCCTGTCACACTGGCTTTAGTGGCAGAAAGGACATTGGAGCCAACATGTACTAAATTCAGACCCACTGCTCTAGTCACTACAACATTTGCTAACAATGTTGGACTTTAGAGAAACAGTACTCATGAAAGAATGTTCTAGCCCCAAAGGTAGAGGGTAAACCTATTACCAGCCACTGCTGGAATACAGAGACAAGAATCAGGCCTTCAAATACCCATAAGACATCAAAAAATGAAGCAGATTACTTGTAGAAGCTGTAGGTGATGATAATATTCATAAAAATACTGTTCGGGAAATATATGCTTTGAAAGATTGCTGATTTTCTAATTTATTTGCTCAGGATAAGTTTTTTTTCACAACTTCACTCATAAACCTTTAATGCAATTATGCCACCATAAACCCATTGCTTTAATGACATAAGAACTTAAAGTTTCCAGTTTTGAACATAAAACAAATTAATCTGAATATGAGCCATTTAATATTTTACATACCCTAAAAATCAAAGGTCAGTTTTTTTCTCTATATTCTAAGTAGAATTTTAGAGGGAAGACATTTAAGAATTCAAAATTTTTTCACATAAAAATTTAGTTTCCACGTCCTGAAAACCACAAATAATGTTCTAACAGAGCTTGCCCAAAGTACTGAAGATAATGGAGAACTTCACTAAGTCAGCCTTAAACCATGAGGCCAATCCACATTTCTGGCTCTGTTAGCTACCAATTATTATTATTATTTTTTCTCTACCAATAAGAGAAAAAATAATAATAATAACTACCTGTATTTGAGCTTTAGCTGGCCTGATCGGGGAATTCTGAGTCCTACACTCAACAGTGCAGACAGAGAAAAATAGAAGATAAGGCATATAGGGTCACCACCTGTGAGACGCCCACATGGTTTAATGGCATTAGTTTCCCTCGCTTCTATTTCCTTCAGCCAGGAAAGGGAGCAAGTTAGCATTGGACATATGATCTCAAATGAGAAAACAGAAAGTAGAATGAAAGTCTTACTTAAGCTTGGTGTTTCGTAACCCCTAGTCCATATAGTGGCCCTGTTATTCAGAGCCCTCTGCAAGAGGAGCTGCAGATAGAGAGGGGTAATGATTCCATTATCGGTAGCCCAAACCCTGAGAGTCCAATGCAAAGGTCCGCTAAACTATCAGTTGCTTGCAATGCTTGATAAGGATTTTTTATTCAAACTCATAATCGGTCCACAGAGTGATCTGTACAACTAGTCCATCCAGTATCTCAAGTCATGAGAAAGTCATCTTAAAGTCAGTAGTCAAGGTTCATAGCCTGAGTCTGTTCCTTTTCTTGAGTCAGCAAAAGTTCAGGTAAAACAACACCTGACAAGCAGTAAACATTCTCAGGAAACATCTAAGTATTGGTCAGCCACTCAACATGTAAGCAATCTGTTTGTTTTGAATTAAAGAAAACTTCCCTTGAGTCATTCCTCATAAACAGAAGAGCAGACATTAAAGGAAACTATGAATAATCTGCTTTGATTTGGAAAGGACATTGAGACAGGGCCAAAGAACTTTTTTTTCCCCTTTAATTGATGTTCCAAGCTGATTTGAAACAGGCCAACTGCTTTCAAACATACATGTTAATAGACTAGTACACTCTTCTCTTGAATCCAAATAATACAACAGCTCTACCAACTTCTCATAGAGTCACAGAACTTTCTACATCATACAATTCCATGTGTCATTCAAAGACTAAATCTGTGCTATAGAATTCATGCTCCTCAAGCTCTTGTTCGCATACCATGGTAAATTGGAGCTTATTTCATCTCAAATTAACTTGTTCCATCATGAGTTACACCAAGTTGTCATACAATGCTTTCATATATTAAGTAAAAATATAACTTTTTTATAGCACCCAAAACACTGACCCCAGGTGAACTCTCCAGATCGTTCTCCAAAATAGATCTACTTCTTTTACATAAGTTTTCAAATATTTGAAGATAAGTCTCACTCTCTAATGAAATCTTCTCTTCTCAACATTTTAGACCATATTTGATGCTATTCTCCGAACCTTCAATAGCATATTACTCAGCAGTATCCAGTAATCATTCGTAAAATAATGCACCAAAAATGTAACACAGTTCTCTAATAGTGAGTGTTTTAATCCTTTAAATCATATAAAAGTATTTAAAAGAATATTTGATGCATCATAATTACTCAATAAATGTTTGCTGTTCATTGGTTCTACCAATTTGGAGCTAGGACCTGTTTTAGGTATGCAGGATATAGCAGTAAATAAAACAGACAAAAATCTGACCCACTGCAACTTATTTTTTGTTTATTTGACTCACTGGAACATTGGTTTAAGTAAACCCAGAATTGTTTGTAAGGTAATTGAACTGCATATAATAGAAATTAGAAGACTAGCACTTAACTGGATATTTTTTAGCTGGCAACCTTTCATAAACTTGAAATTATTTTCATCTCCTACCTTTTAAAGTAGATGAATGTTAAATGAGGTTTAAACCACCACTGGTTTTCAATTATCTACAGGAAAAAACATTAGAATAATTTGTAAGGCCCTTCACTATCTGGCTCTCTGATCTATTTTTTCCAGATTTAAATCTTGACCCTCTTCTTTTGTTTCCAAATCTTTACCTGTTTTTTTTTTTTTTTCCAACACCCTGGGTGCATGCATGCCTCTACATTCTTGCTATCTCTCTCCCTAGAATTTCTTCCCCTAATTTCGCCACTGGGCAACTCCTCACCTTTTCTGAGTCAGCTCAAAACACTAAATGTCCTCAATGTCTTCCTTGACCCATCTGCATTTTCCCCCAAGCAATTTGTAGCTTCCTCCTGTACTTCTAAATTGTATTTATATGTCTTTTGCAATGCTGTTTTTCTCAGATCATAATTACTTCTTTAGCTATCTGTCTACAGTGATAGAATATATTTCTTAAAGGCGGAAGCCATGTCTCATTCATTGTTGTAAATCTGGAGTTTGAAAAAGTGATGACTCTTATTGTAGTAAGTACACATAATAGTTATAAAAGAATCATTAATCACAATACTTTGAAAATTGTAAAACCCAATCTAAATATAAGATATTATGTAATAAATGCTTATATTATTTCTTGAGTTCACCATTTGATTCTAGATATCCAATCAACTTGGCTTTATGTGCACATATTTAATTGACAGCATTAATTTAAGAAACAAAATGAGTACTGGTTGAAAAACTTTAGGAATCATTAACAATAGTATCACGCACATCATGACTTCAGTTTAAATAATTCCAATGAAAAAGTATTTAATATTGCCAGGCTTGGTGAGTGGATTGCCTGAGCCCATGGGTTCAAGACCAGTCCAGGCAACTTGGCGAGACCTCATCTCTACAATAAAAAAAAATTAACCGGGCATGGTAGCATGTGGAAGGCTGAGACGGAAGGATCACCAGAGCCCAGCAGGTTGAGCTGGGGAGGCCGTGAGTGTGCCTGGGCGACAGACTGAGACTCCAACTCAAAAATATTCATATATATATTTAATATAATTTAAAGATTTACTCTAAAGTGTCTTAGCAATCCAACCTAAGGATGTACTCCGTTAATTTTTAGAATAAATTCCAATATTAATTATGTATTATTTATGAGGTCAAAAAGAAAAAATATCATTAAACTAACAATGATTGGAAATAAAGTAAATGGTAGAAAATATAGTAAATAAAGTATTCAAATTCTTCCAATAAATTAAAATAAATATCACTCATCTGATAAAAGCATTTAAACATTTTAGATAAATTTTCATTGATAATATTTTTGATAGCAATAAATCTTCACATTAAGCAGAAACATGATCGGAACTCCAAACTAAGTAGAAACATGATGAGAACTCCAAAATGCCAAAGAATGTATTATTTTAGACTTTCCATTCATTTTATTATCAATAAAAATGATAATACGGAATAAGCATTGATATATAAATTCTTGAAGTGTAAAGATACTGAATGAATATAGCCTAGAAACCATAGCAGTTGAGAAGGAAAAGAGGAGAATATATGAATTCAGCACAGACCTTGACCACCACTCTCATCAAGTGCAATCATGATGTGTTGGTACGGCATTGGATTTCTTTAACCAAAAGAGTCGAGAGTTAACTTCAATGCTCTGAGATGTTATTAAGTTTCCTCAGTTATGTACATTCTGGTCCTATAATAAATGCACATTGATCATCTGTTTTTTGTTGGTAATAGAGCCTGTATTTTCCTCACGGATTTTTGTCTCCATCTTAAGTTCCTTGTGCGCATATAATGCCAGGGTTTTAGTTCCCCAGACAGATCTGAACTCACACCTTTTTTTATTCATTTCCTATTGGTGAATGAGCTTGCAAAGCAAGGTAATGAGATTCATAGTCTCTGTGGACCCTCATCCCAGAATTCTCTCAAGGTAATTCCTAGTTTTCCCTGTAGTGGGGAGAGAAAGGCAGCATGCTGCTGCCCCCTTACACCACTTTAAAGACAGAGACAATATCAGGAAGGTAGGACAAACAGAATTTTAAGGGAAGCCCCTGTGATCTGCTGGCCCCTAGACACGTGACTCTGCTTTGCTTCAAGACCACATATCAAAAACAAAAACCCTAGGAAGCTATTAACAAAATAGCATTTTCAAAGTTGAGAATGTGAATTTATTTTAGGAAGGAGAAAAGCCTTAACTTGTTTAGGATAAAATACAAATGCTATACTTTAGCAAGTAAGAAATAAGACTCAGTTAAATTTTCTTTGAGCTGATTGTTTTAGAAACTTAAATGTCAGTGTAAACTAGGTTTGCACCAATATAATGGTTAATTTTATTTTACAACTTGACAGGGCCAAGAGTGCCCAAACATTTGGTCAAATATTATATTAGGTGTGCCTGTGAGAGAGTTTTTGGAAGAGATTAGTGTTTGAATCAGTAAATTGAATAAAGCAGATTGCTCCCAGCATGGGTGGGCCTCATCTAATCAGTTGTAGGCCTGAATAAAATAAAAAAGGCAGATCTCATGATAGTAAGAGGGATTCCTCCTACATGACTGCCTGGAGCTGGGATATCAGTCTTTTCCTGCCTTCAGATGCAAACTGAAATATTGGCTCTTCCTGGGTCTCGAGTCTGTCAACCCTCAGACTGGAGGTACATTAGTTCTCCTGGGTCTCCATCTTACTGACTGCAGATCTTAGAACTTCTCAGCCTCCATAATTGTGTGAGCCCATTCCTTATAATAAATATGTTAGAGTGTGTGTGTGTGTGTGTGTGTGTGTGTGTGTGTGTGTGTGTGTGTGTCCCCTATTGGTCTGTTTCTTCTAATCAAGGTTACCAATCTTTATTTAACCTTTATAGGCTTTAGTTTCCTCATCTGTAAAATAAAGGGGTTTGATTAATTCGCAGCTTCTTTTAACAATAATTATCATTTTTGTTTTTAATTTTATTTTTAACCAACCACAAAAAGCAGCACTGATCATTTCACCTTTTGTTTTGTTTTGTTTTGCTTGCAAATAGGGACAGAGTCTCACTATGTTGCCCAAGCTGGTCTTAAACTCTTGGCCTCAAGTGACCCTCCTACCATGGCCTCCCAAATTGCTGGGATTACAAGCACGAGCCATTATACTCAGCCTAACTATAATATTCTGTACTTTTCTAATTCTACAACTGCCAAGTCAAATGATCCTTTTATTTTCTGACTTCTATTGAATGAGAACTTACCACGTGTCCAGCACTGGTATTACATGTATTTACTAATTTCATCTCACAGCAGCCTGTTATTATTTCTTATTTTTACAGGTGAGGACACAGAGACATTCAACAACTTGTCCAAGATCTCAAAGCTTGGAAATGGCAGAGCCAGGGGAAGGACACAGATATATTGCCTTAGCAAAGTTAATGTAAACAAAACAAAAAACAACTTGAGGTAAATATGAGAAAGTGAATAGTAGAGGAGTTGGGACACAACTTCTCTATACTGAACCATAATTCACTGGTTTAGTTCCTCTCAGTTTATATTTCTCCCAGATTAATGTATGGTGGTGCTACTGAACCTCTTTCTCAAATGAAGTTTTCAGTTTTATGAAGGTGACTACTAGCTTTGTGCCCTTGTCTACCCTTCAGGTTCTGACTCCTAACCTTACTTGAGAAAAAGAAGCTCTGTCTATTAAAGGAAGAGCTGGCTGTGATTTGGGGCAGTACTTCATTCTCATGCTTCCATTTCCCTTTGTCCTGTAGGTATATAACCTCACATGGTTCACCAAAGTACTGGTTGAAAAAAATGAATTAAAATATATGTGCACATGTGCATACACAGAGAGAGAGAGAGAGTAAAAAATAATCGTGGAGAATTGTATAACGTCCTGTCTCATCTTAAGCACATTGATGAATATGAGTATTCTTACAGGTCATCTCAAACTGTCCTGCACTTAATTTTGTACACATTCTATTTTAAGCAGTTTTACCTTCCTAATTTTGATTTAGAGCAATATTTTTGTTCACTATTTTTTTTAATTAATTTGGGAAGTGAGGAGAAAGTAATTTTGTTTAAAAAATATACCTATACTCATCACTATATGCATAGTAATAGTGGTTAATAGGTATAATAGGTATATCAGGCAGTATTATAGTAGCTAATACTTATTGTACATCAAGCTCTATGAAGTAAATATTTTATTTTCCTCATTTTACAGTTGGGAAAACAGTAGCTTAGCAAGTGTTAAGTAACATAATACATCGCAAAAGCTGAGCTTTAACTAGTCTAGAAATTTACCTACCATTAAGGAAATGTCGTTTTTATACAGATCCAAGAAGGAGAATAATTACTAGCCCTAGGATACACTGATTTTGCACCCTATTCTAATTTTACAATTACTGCATGCAGAGCAAGGATCTTCTTTTTTTTCACCCACCTCTACGAAAGATTGTGTAAGCCAAATGTTTCGAGCTACTTCTTCCCTGCTGAAAATACACTTTCTTGCTTTAAAGTGTTCTAGAGGGATACAGGTTTAGGTAACTACAGAAACCAAATCCTCCAACTGCTAACAGTCTATAATAGAAGAGAAGCCCAAACTAGCTTCAACACTATTATATTTTCCATGATTTCTTAAAGATTCTAAATACAATATTTCATTTGATAAGCCATGGGGAATGGTGTTCTTTCAGATTGACAGAGCAATTCTCTCATGAATAATCTAATTTGCTTTTCATTTTGGAAACCCCCTCACTTGCTGCCTCTGACTTTTAAAGGGTTTGGAGTAAAAAGAAAAGTGAATATCAAGTAAAAACATTTTGGATCTATCAAAGCTTCTACTTACTAGATTGAGACACAATGAGTTTCCCAGAAAGGCAAAGGGGGAGGCACTAACTTCGCCGGGGCACACAGGGTTGCCAAGACGGTTGAGTGGCAGTTTACCTGGCTCTGCATAAATTTGCACAAATGCCCCCCATTTGTCTCCGAGTCGGGCGACAGCTCCGGTTCAAACAAAGCACTTACACAGCCTCACCTGTGGGTTGTCAGGGCCTTCCAGGGCGGGATCCTGGCTGCCAGACAAAACTCCGGCTGAAAGTTCGTTTCACAAACGCTTCCAAGTCAAAAAGCCATTTTTCCTGGGCTAGTTGCAAGAACCTCCCTACCAAGCCTTAAATTTCCCATCTCACACTGCCATCTACTGTCTAAGGACCGGGGCTCTGGGAAACAACGGAATGACGCACCAAGCTTTCCAGCAGTCCTGGGCGTTATTCACGGACTTTCTCTTCAGGGTCCGACTTCAATGATAATCGAGTCTGATTGTTTTCATGTTCACCAACAACGCTATTTTTCAGAGTCCTATAAAATGGATGTGGACCGAAACCACAGTATTTGACCTCATGTGGAAAAAAAAGTTATAGCCTTTGTTTAAGAAGAAGGAGAACCACCAAATAGTATGGGGGGCAGAGGGGAAATAGACCCAAGAGAACTTGACTAAGAATCATTGCTTCATTGCTTTAATTGTAGAAAAACAAAGCTGTCTCAAACTGCCTGGGCTTCATTGGCATTAATGTGGCCGCAAGCTCTAACTATTGGCAGCTAATGAGAATCTTGGGAAATGAATGGTCAGGACTAGACAATGGCAGGATGGCCATGCAAGTCCAAGGGTGCATTCATCCACTGAAGATGATTGATCCATTGTGGGCCTCCCACATGCATTACCTCCTTCCACCACCGGTGAGATCATTTCCCCAAGACTGGGCTCCTTCACTTTTAGATAAATTCCCCTAAACCAGATGCAGCACTCTCTCCTTCATAGAGAGAAAGAATTCTCAGCCTTCAATGCCACAAAAAAAGCATTTGCTGATATAAATATATTATTCACAAATCCATTATGTACTGTCTCTTAGATGTTGTTGCTGCTTTGGTTTGTTTTGTTTTTATTTATTTATTTATTTATTTATTTATTTGAGTTGGCGTCTCACTCCGTCACCCAGACTGGAGTGCAGTGGCCGCTTCCGACCACCGCAGCCTGGACTTGCTGGGCTCCGGCGATCCTTCCACCTCAGCCTTCCAAGTAGCTGGAACTACAGGCACGTGCTACCACACCCAGCTGATATTTTGATTTATTGTAGAGATGAGGTTTCGCCTGCCCAGGCGGGTCTCGAACGCGCGGGCTCAGGCAATCCACTCACCTCAGCCTCCCAAGGCGTGGGATTACAGGCTGTGCCACCAAGCCCAGCTTGTTTTGTTTTTTAAAGAGGTAACATTAAGCCATAGAGAAAGTCCTATACTGGAAGTCCAAAGACTTAATCTTTGTCATGACTTGACCACTTAGCATAGGGATGCATGACCTTGGATAAGGCACTTGATGTCTGCAAACTTCAGCCTCAGTTTCACTATTTGAAAATGGGGATAATAATAATTTTCCATCCTGCATTATAGGTTGAAAGAGTATAATTTAATTAAGCTATACAACTTGAAATTTGCTAAGAAGGTATATCTTATGTGTTCTCACCACTCCACCCAAAAAAGAAGAAATCTATGTTAATGGTTTGTTAATTAGCTGAGGTGATGGGTGTATGGGTATGTTAATTTGCTTGATTGATGAGATTATTTTACAGATTATATGTCCACCAAATCATCAAATTGTATACCTCAAACACTATGGGTTTTTAAAAATATTTTATTTTAAAGATGTGGGGTACAATTCAGGATTGTACAAGTGAACATCGACCTATGGTTTTTAATTGTCAAATATATCTCAATAAAATAACAAAACTTACAAAACAGCTATACAAAAGGAAAATATCATTAATAGTAATATTGTAACTTAACTTTGCATGTGTATTCTTCCATTTGATTTAAGTGTCACCTCCAATTCCACCTAAAATCTAAAGCTGCATCTTACATGCAGTTGGCTTTTCTAAAACATTTGCTAAATGACAGATTGATAGATTGATAGTCTCTGAAAATTCCAACTATCTACACAGAAGTACTTATGTTCTCCAGAGAGCATTTACATTAATTTTTCAACTTTAAATAACGTCCTGGTAAATAGAAAAGAGCTCACACAAGGGCAAAGCAAGATGTTTTTAATTGAAACCCCCCTGGTACTTTTACTATTTTAATTTTCAAAAAAAATTCGAACTGCCATCAAATGTGTTTTTGAGAGGGTATACAAACTAGAACAATATAATAAATTTATTTGCTTTGAGTTCAAAAATAGCAAGCCTTTCCTCTCTGAAAAACCACAATTGAGAAGTAAGAGAAAAGTCAGAATTTCCAGAGCGGTCAAACTAAGATTTTCAAGCCACCAATTACAAAGCAAATGATTTTTAAAAACATTAAAAGCAACTCATAAATGCATTTTTAAAAAACACCATGTTAAAGAACAAAAAGAGCCGGGCTCAGTGGCTCATGACTGTAATCCCAGCACTTTGGGAAGCAGAGGCAAGAGAATCGCCTAAGCCCAGGGGTTTGAGACCAGCCTGGACGAGTTGGCAAGATCTCGTCTCTACAGTAAATTTTCAAAAGTAGCCGGGTGCAGTGGTGTGCACCTGTAGTTTCAGTTACTTGGAAGGCTGAGGCACAAGGATCGCCTAAGCCCGGCAGGTCTATGCTGTGGCGGCCGTGAGCATGGCACTGCATACCAGCCTGGGCGACAGAGTGAGATTTAGACTCAAAAAAAAAAAAGTTGTGTGTGTGAGTTGAGGGTGTTATACATACCACATATTTCAGTAAGTAAGAATCTTTGCTGATTTATTTATCTTTATTTTAATTATTGTCATATATTTTCAGAAGACTATGCGTTAGAGTTATAGTCAACTGACAAAGCAAAAGGGTCGTTAGTGGGTTTGAACTCATGTCTCTGACTTATCACAACTGTACTTCCAGATGTTCTGGAAAGATTTAATGCCAAATTAATTCCTATTGCTTTCTCTTTAAGCCTGTGAATTCTACTCTCCTTACCACTAATTAAGTTTATGTAGGTTCATCTATGAGACCTTGAGGACACAAAATAGAGAAAATGCCATAGGAGGCCAGGAGGAGGGCAGAACAGGGCTTAGAGCCCTGGTGCAGACTTGCCCCAGAGGGGTCAGCTAGGGATCAAACTAAGATTTTTAAGACTGACTCCTGCACATTAGAACTAAGTTAGTTTTGACTCTTTACTTGGCAGTACTTTTACATAGAGGAAATCTCTATTGGGGAAGATGGTGAAGCAGCTCCTGTACCAGTGGTCTCTAATATTAGAGTCTCAGAACCCCTCTGGATTTTTGTTTTTGATTTTTAATTTTTTATTTTGAAGATGTGGGATACAATTCAGGGTTAGGTATACAAATGTTCATTATGCAGGTACTCTTGTTGATGAGGTGTACCCCGCTCCCCTGGCAGTTTCCCACTACTGCCAATCCTTTTCTTAAAGTATTATGATAATTGTTCAAGATCCACTTATGGGTGAGAACATGTGATATTCAGTTCTTTGTTTCTGTGATAGATCACTCAGTATTAAGTCTATCACTAAGTCCATCCAAGTTGCTGTGAAGTTCATAATTTTGTCCTTCTTTATGACTGCGTAATATTACGTTGTGTATATGTACCACATTTTTTTAACCAGTCCTCTTTCAATGGACAGCATGGTTGGTTCCATGTCTTTGCTATTGTGAATAATGCTGCAATAAACATGCGTGTGCAGGTATCTTTTTCATAGAGTGGTTTGGGTTCCTCCAGGTATATTCCCAGTAGGGAGGTTGCAGGGTCATATGAAAGGTTGATTTTTAGATCTTTTAGGAATCGCCAAACTGTTTTCCACAGAGAGAGGCCTTATTAAAAACACAGGTTGCAGGAGTTTCTGACTCAGTAGGCCTGGGGAGGGACCTAGTATTTGCATTTCTAATTAACTTCCCAGGTGGTGATCTCCAGAACACACTTTGAGTACCACTGACTTAGGATAAAGGCACTCAGGGGCCCCAGTCCACAAAGTTAGGCTGGACTATGTCACAAATGTTCTGAACACTTCTGAAATGTTTCAACAAAGTATTCTTTCTCTTTCCTATTAAAATATATGTATAGTTGTTAGTCACTGTTCTCTATATTGAACTATAAACCATGCTGAAAATAATAACAAAATTCAATCTCTATAGTAGAATCAGAAAGGAGAAATGAGACATTCGGGATATATATATATATATATATATATGACATCTGGTATATGATATATATAATATATAATATACTATACATTACATATTATATACATAATCTTCCTCACTTACTTTTCTGCTATCTACCAATTTTCTTTTACCTATTTCCTTTTTTAAACGATAAAGGGTTCTATCTTTTTTTTTCCAAGTCACCAATATCTGGTCAAATGCCCACTAGCACACACCAGGAGCTCCATGAAAGTTTGAAGAATAAATGAATGTTTAAGCAAACTTAAATACATATAAGTGAAAGAGGTGATCGACTGAAGTTTTATGTTGGTGGAAAACATAAATATAGAGGTGTCCTGGTGGAATTTTTAAACATTTTTTGAGTACTTACTATGTATCAGGTGTAGTCCTAACTCTATAGTGGTGAAAAAAAATAGATTCAATTTTGATCCTTACTTAGTTTGTAGGCAAGTGGAGAACAGATACAGCTATAAATTACTTAACAACAGGAATACATTCTGTGGAGATAGGTGATTTTGTCATTGTGTGAACATCACAGAGTGTACTTACACAAGCTTAGATGGCATAGCCTGCTACACATCCAGGTTGTATGGTATAGCCTATTGTTCCTAGACTATAAACCTGTACAGCCAGTTACTGTACTGAATACTGCAGGCAATTATAACACAATGGTATTTGTATATCTAAGTATATCTAAACATAGAAAAGGTATAGTAAAAATATATGAGTTTTTTTATGATAAAGGTACAGCAAAAATATGATATGTAAGATTTTTTTATATGATATATAAGACACTTACCATAAATGGAGTTTGCAGGACTGGAATCTGCTCCAGATGAGTCAGTGAGTGAAATGGTGAGTGAATGTGAACACCTAGGACATTCCTGTACACCACTGTAGACTTAATAGACATTGAACACTTTGGTTACACTAAATTTATAAAATATTTTTCTTTTTTAATAGTAAATTAACCTTAGCCTTCTGTAACCTTTTAAATAAACTTTTGACTTTTTACTTTTCTATAATAACATTTAGCTTAAAACACAAACATATTGTATAGCAGTGCAAAAATATTTTCTTTATATCCTTATTCCTAAGCTTTTTTCTACTTTTACTTTTTACTTTTTTTTTTTTTTTTACTTTTTAAACTTCTTTGTTAAAAACTAAGACACAAACACACATTAGCCTAGACCTACTCAAGGTCAGGATCAACAAGATGTCATTAGGCAATGGGAAGTTTTTAGCTCCACTATAATCTTATGCAACCACCATTGTACATGCAGTCCATGGTTCACGAAAAAGTTGTCGTGCAGTGTGTAACTGTGCATTAAAGACATATTGCCTCTGTCTAAAATGGATTGAGAAAGAGAAACACAGAGTACACGGAAACAAAGGCATGTGATAGTATGGACAGCCATGGAAAGTTTCTTTGAGTTGTGAACAATAAGTAGGAATTATCCAGACCTAAGTTGTAAAGATGTGACTATGAAAATGAAAGTTTCCTTATATACGAAATATGTGAATTTATAGCATAAGTCATATTTCTAGTGGATTTTGACCTTGTAGCAAGAAGACCACCTGTTCTTTCAAATGTTTTCATTTCAATAGAGACGACTGGTCTACAGTAACTCTGGATTGTTGTTGATCTTATCAAAATTAAAACATAATAGAAAAAAGAAATCCAAGTCTTTATTGAGTGATTGGTTATTAGAAAGAGAAAAGGAATAACAGTAAAAGAAGCAATAACATGTTTTTGTAACTGGTATTTATCATCTCAAATCATATTAAAGCATGGATTACCTCAAATGCTCTAATTGTATGGTTGGAATGAGATGTATCCCTTGCTAAGAGTATTGTAGTAAAATAAAAGCATGATGAGTTTAATTCTATCATCACTTTGACTCTTTGATACAACTTAAAAGTTTACTTAAAAATACTACTTCCCGGGAAATTTTTTAGCAAAAACGCAATATTAAAAGTAATAATGTCATAATCCACCATAAAAAGAACTTGAGTTATTGCAAAAAGAAAATTTTAAGTTAATATTGGCTTATGAAAAAAATCACGTAATTCAAAAAATGTATTTTCTGGACAGCTGGATGTTCCATTGCTTCCAAATAGAAATAGTAGACAGTTTGCACCTGGTTAATTCAAAGCCCATTAAAAACAAGAAAACCATATATTTGGAATTTAAAAAATTATTGTATGTTACTATTTCTGCTTATATATCTTCTCAGAATTTTAGCAAAATCCCCATAACCTACTGTGTAAAAATAAACTAAACTATTTTAAGTATTCTCTGTGGAATTATATGGGCAGAAATAAATTTCAGACACCAATTATTTGAATGAGCAATCACTGAACACCTGTTGAAATCAGGCACTTGGTTATCCATTGAGGGATGGAGGTAGCATCTAAGATGCAGCCAAAAATATACAAAGCCATAGAAAACAAAAGAGAGCATGATGCAGTCAAGGAATTAGTATGATCCAGAAACAAGGTTGGTGTGTGTAAAAAGTGATTGTTGACTGAGGAAAATAGCCTGGAGGGAGAAATATGGTCCAGACCATGAGGTATATTATAAGCTACGTATCAGAGTTTGTGTTTCCCCAAGAGTGGATCTGAGGCCTTGAATATAGGTAGTTTATCAAAGAATTGATTTCAGGATGAACAAGCAAGGAAGAGACAAAAATGAGATAGAGAAAGAAGAAGATAAAAATAAAGGGATGGGTAGCCTGTTAACGAGCTGGTCATGGTGATGGACAATAAACCTCAACCCAACATGGGATTCATCTGAGGTACCCTGTGGAGTGGTGGCCTTCAGTGACATCAAAGGTCTAAAAGTCATCCAACTGGAGACTGGCGAGGTGAGAGAGACGGGGGGCAAGGAAGGCTGGCAAACTTATCCACTGATGCCATCCCCCATTGTTATAGATTTGCCCAGGGTTGCCACTGAGCACTGAGCAGCTACTGTGATGTACAGAAAGCTCTCATGTAGAGAAGACCTGACATGGGCAATCTTCCTCTTGCTAGAAACTATTCTCAACTTCAGACAACTCTGATGGGCAAAAGAAGGATAGGATTGGGTTGGACCTTAGTAATGTTTGCTACTCCACTTAATAATTTTCATGTTAAAGGATTTTAAACAATGCAAGGACATGATTGTGAATTGACAAGTTTATTGTGGCTGTGGCGAAGCAAAGAGATTGAAGTTGAGCAAGATACGTGACAAAGACCAGTTAGGAAACCAAGTAAGAAAGAATGATTCTAGATAAAAAGAAGTAGAGAGATTCATGAACTATTTAGGAAGCAGACTGAACAGAAGGTAAGAATTGACTGATTTTTACGGAGGATGGAAGATAAGGAGGAATTAGGGATGACCCCAAGATTTTCAGTTTTTACGATGGATGATAGTAATTCCATTCACAAATAGGACAAGTCTTACATTCATTAATTCACATCATTTACTGATTCCATAATGTCTTGAAGGCCTGCTGTTCTAGGAACTGGAGATTTAGCAGTGAGATATATAGACAATATCCATATTCTCCAGAGTTTATATCCAGTTGGGGAAAACAAATAAACATGAAAAATACCACAATTTCAGATAAGGATAAATGGTATAAAGACCATAAACTGTAGCATGAGAAATACTGTAGTGAGAACGGGTTGAGCTCTTAGAAAGAGTGCTCAGGAAAAACCTAGCTGAAGAGATGACACACAAACCACAATCTGAATGATAAGAAGGGATGATAGGGAGAACCAGAATGAAACCATTCCAGGCAGAGAGAAGAGTGGAGACCAAGGGTAGGATTAAAGCTTGACATGACCAAAGAGCAGAAGGAGACCCTACGGGTAAAGCTTAGTGAAAACAGGCAAGCCTGGCATAAAGCGAGGGTAAGAAGGAATGGGTGGCCATAAGTCATGAAAGGACTAGAGATCATGAAAGAAGATTGGATTTTTTATTTCCAGCAAAAGAAAATTATTGGTGGTCTTCAAACAGGGAGATAGTGTGATCAGTAGTTTGTTAAAGATCACTCTGGATGTTTTGGGGACAATGAACTTTTAGACAGGCAAGAAGAGTATAAACCTGAAGGATCAATTAATAATGAAAATTCACTCTGACATTGCTAAGGCACTGCTCTAAGTTAATTATGTGGACTGATTTATGTAAGCCACACAGCAACACTACAGAATATGTACCACTTTTAGCTCCTTCTGCCAATGACAGCATACATGTTTTATGGCTTGTCTACTGTCAGGAGGCAGTCTGGCTCCAAATCCTGTTCACTTAAAGACTACGAGTCATACCGTCAGATCCAAGGAACAGTGTTTGTCCAGGACAAAGATGATAGTTCCAGTTGGATGACTGGAGACTGAAACAAAAGTTTCAGAGAGAGAAAACTGTAACAGGTTGAAGTCCAATCCACTATGAGGTTAATCTCACAAACACCTAATGTCTTCCCTAGTCCTCTTATATATGGATTGGCACAAGTTTATGACTTCTGGATAGATATTAAACCAGAAGAAACTTTCTGGATTTGGATTATTCGATTAGGGGCCAAATAAATCACTTAGAATTGTATTCAGCCATTTTAAACATTTACTACATCCCCACAATCATGTAGCTGGACAGAAAAACTAATTGAACATGGTAACCATTCTTGAGAAATTTGGACTAGCAGAGGAGACGGTGATGCAAACAAATTCATTATACTGAGTTATCTAGTAAATAAATGTTTAACAGCAGGCTCTTAGGGGTGGGGAAAAGCCTGATTTGCAGTGTTTACCCATTCTGTGGTGTAAATACTCTCACCATGCCTGATTTCGAGCTACTGCTGTTATGTTCTCCTACTCAAAGAATTCCAGAAAAGTAATACTCAGCTCTCTTGAACCAATACAGACCAGCTCCAACACTTACAGTACAGTGTGAAGAATGTGGCAGAAAGGTGTTGAGCGAAGTAACTGGGATGACAGAAGGAATCCTGACTATGCCCAAGAAAGTCTTGTAACACTTCAATGAAGCAATGACATTTGAGCCTGGTCTTAAAGAAGGAAGGAAGAAAATTCTGTCTGTGTATATGTATACAGTTTATGGAAACTCCAGTTTATATATTGTCTACGGCAGGCTTGTCACTACAATGGCAGAGTTGAGTAGTTGCAACAAACACTGTAGGGACCACAAAGTCTGAAATATGTGGTTCTTTACGGAAAAAGTTGCCAACTCTTGCATTAAATTGATGACTGTGAAACTCAAATGAACCCTTAATATTGCCCAGGTATCAAACCCAATCCCCCACCCTAGTTCTTCAGACTTTTTTGTTGTTGTTGTTGTTGGAGTCTAACTCTGTTGCTCAGGCTGGAGTGTAGTGGCATGCTCATGGCCACTGCAGCCTCAACCTGCGGGGCTCAGGCGATCCTTCCACTTCAGCCTTCCAAGTAGCTGGAACTACAGGCATGTGCCACCAAGCCCAGCTAATTTTATAATTTATTGTAGAGACGAGGTCTCACCAAATTGCCCAGGCTGGCCTCGAACCCCTGGACTCAGGCAATCTTCTCACCTCGACCTCCCAAAGTACTGGGAATACAAGCTTGAGCCACTGAACCTGGCATTAAGATAACTCTTTAATGCTTTCTCTTTGATCTTCAAGTCTCTGTTACAGCTTCTTCCATCCTGGCTGCTAATGACCTTGCTCAAGATTCCACTGAGAAATTGAGGCAATCTGAGAATAGCATCCACATCTACACACAAACTAGAATCTGCTTTTCCTTGTGCTATTATGACTGCACTATCAATGTGCCTGTCTAGAGCTAACCTCCTCATTTGTTTGCTAGACCCCCTCCCGAGGTCACAGGTCCAGTAAACCCACCCTTCCTCTTTCCTGCATCCTCAGGTTTCCCCTCTCCACTGAATCATTCCGATTGATATACAAACATGCCATTATTCTCATCTTTATTGTTATTATTGTTGTAGTAAGAACATTTGACTTCAGATCTACCCTCTTAACAAAACTTTAAGTGTATGATACATTATTGTTATAGATACAATGTTGTAAAGCAGATCTCTGGAGCGTATTCATCTACTTTGACTGAAATTTATATCCATTAATTAGTACATTTGCCTTCCCCCCGGCAATCACCACTCTATTCTTTTATTACATAAACTTGACTATTTTTAACACTTCATATAGGTGAAATAATACAGTGTCTTTTTCGTCTGTGACTGGTTTATTTCATTTAGCATAATGTCCTCAAGGTTCATCCATGCTGTCTCATATTTCAGGAATTCCTTCCTTTTTTTAGGTTGAATGTATTTAATTGCATGTGTATACCACGTTTTATTTATATATATTCATCTGTTGATAGACATTTAGTTTGAGTTATTTTTTGTTGTTTTTTTAATAAATTTTTTTATTTTAAAATTGTGGGGTACAGTTAAGGGTTAGGTACACAAATATTCATTGTGCAGGTACCCTTATTGATGACATGTGCCCCCCGGCCCAGACAGATATTGACTACCATTAATCCCACCACCCTGCCCCTCTCCCCTCCACCCCCACATAGTTTCCCACCACTATCAATTCTTTTCTTATAGTATTACGGTAGATGTTCAAGGTCCACTTATGAGTGAGAACATGTAATACTCAGATCTTTGTTTCTGTGAGAGATCACTCAGTATTATAAACTCTAATTCCATCCAGGTTGCTGCAAAATTCATGATTTCGTTCTTTTTTATGGCTGCGTAATATTCCATTGTGTATATGTACCACTTTTTTTTTTTTTTTGAGTTGGAGTCTCATCTGTCGCCCTGACTGGAGTGCAGTGGCATACTTCCGGCCACCGCAGCCTCGACCTGCTGGGCTCCAGCGATCCTTCCGCTCAGCCTTCCAAGTAGCTGGAACTACAGGCGCGTGCTACCACGCCTGGCTCATTTTTGATTTATTGTAGAGATGAGGTCTCGCCTGCCCAGGCGGGTCTCGAACCCACGGGCTCAGACAATCCACTCACGTCAGCCTCCCAAAGCGCGGGATTACAGGCTGAGCCACCAAATCCAGTCCTCTTTTGATGGACAGCATGGTTGGTTCCATGATCTTGCTATTGTAAACAATGCTGAGATAAATATATGTGTGCAGGTATCTTTTTTATAGAGTGATTTGAGTTCTTCTGGGTATATTCCTCGTAGAGGGATTGTGGGGTCATAGGGAAGGTCGATTTTTAGAGCTTTTAGGAATTGCCACACTGATTTCCACAGAGGCTGTACTAGTTTACACTCCTACCAACAGTGTAGAAGTGTTCCCTTTTCACCACATCCTCTCCAGCATGTCATTTTTTGAGTTATTAATGATGACCATTGTGACTGGAGTTAGGTGGTATCTCAGTGTGGTTTTAATTTGCATCTCCTTGATGACTAGTGAGGTTGAACATTTCTTCATGTATCTGTTGGCCGCTCGTATGTCTTCTTTAGAGAAGTGATGGTTCATATCTTTTGCCCACTTTGTAATGGGGTTGTTTTTTTTCTTTTCAGCACATTTGAGTTCCTTGTAGTTCCTTGACGTTAGGCCTTTGTCAGACATGGAGTTGGCAAATACTTTTTCCTAGTCTGTGGGCTGTCTTCCTGCTCTCTTGGTGGTTTCTTTGGCTTTGCAGAAGCTTGTCAGTTTAATGAGGCCCCACTTGTCTATCTTATTTCTTATGACCTGTGTATTTTGGGTTTTGCTCGGTAATTGAATGCCAGTTCCAACATCCATAAGGGTGTGTCCTGCATTTTCTAAAGTTCTTATGGTTTGAGGTTTTACATTTAGGTTTCTGATCCATTTAGAGTTAACTTTTGTATATGGGGATAGATAGGGGTTCTGTTTGAATCTTCTGCATGTGGTCAGCCAGTTTTCCCAGCACCATTTACTGAATATGTTCTCCTCTCCCCAGTGGTTGTTGTTGGTGGCTTTGTCAAAGATGAGTTGCTTGAGGAATTGAAGCTTTGCTTCCAGAATCGCTATCCTGTTTCATTGGTCTATGTGCCTGTTCTTGTACCAATACCAGGCTGTTTTGATTATTGTAGCTTTATAGTAAGGTTTAACGTCTGGTAGTGTGATACCTCCTGCTTTTTTTTTTTTTCCTGAGAATTGTTCTGGCTATTCTTGGTTGTTTGTGTTTCCATATGAATTCCTGTATTGTTTTTTTCTAGATCTGAGAAGAATGTTGCTGGTAATTTGATGGGCATTGCGTTAAATCTGTAGATTGCCCTAGGTAAGATGGACATCTTCACAATGTTGATTCTTCCGATCCATGAGCATGGGATATTTTTCCGCTTGTTTGTGTCGTCTTTGATTTCTTTGAGCAGTGTTTTGCAGTTTTCGTTGTAAAGGTCGTTCACATCTCTGGTTAGGAAGATGCCAAGGTATTTCATTTTTTTGTGGCTATTGTGAATGGAATTATGCTTTTTATTTGGGTTTCTGTTTGTTTATTATTGGTGTAAAGAAATGTGATTGTCTTTTGCACATTTTTTTTATACCCTGAGACTTTGCCAAAGTCCTTTATCAGTGCAGGGAGGTTTTTGACAGATTCTCTTGGATTTTCAAGGTAAACAATCATGTTGTCTACAAAGAAAGATAATTTGACTTCCTTTTTTCCTACATTCAGTTTGTTTCCACATCTTTGCTATTGTGAATAACGTTGCACTGAATATGAGGGTGCTATTTGACATCCTGAATTCGATTCTTTTGGATAAATACCCATAAGTGAGAATTCTAGATCATATGGGAGTTCTATTTTTAATTTAATGAGAAACCATCATATTATTTTCCATAGTAGCTGCATCATTTTTCACTCCCATGAACAGTATAAAAGTGTTTCAGTTTTTCACACTTTTGCCAACACTTGTCATTTGGTTTTTATTTTTGATACCATTAATCCTAACTAGGTGTGAGTTGATATCTCACTGTGGTTTTGATTTGCATTTCCCTGATGATTAGTAACAATAAGCATTTTAAATATACATGTTGACCATGTGTATGTCTTCTGGAAGTCCCATAATTACTGATTTCAAATTTTATTACAAAGCTATAGTAATCAAAACAATATAGGACTGACATAAAGACAAACATATAGATGAATGGGACAAAATAGAAAGCCCAGAAATAAAAAAATGAGTATATGGTCAATGACTTTCTAAAAGAGTGCAGAGAATATAAAATTGAGAAAATCTCTAGGCAAAAAGGTGAAATCAGACTCTTACCTTGCACCATACACAAAAATCAACTCAAAATGGATTAAAGATGTAAACATAAGACTCTGAAGCTTCTAGAAAAAACAGCAGAAAAGTTTCATGATATTGGTCTTGACAATCATTTTATGGCTACTACACCAAAAACACAGGTAACATAAACAAGAGTAAACAAGTGGGACTTACATAAAACCAAAAAACTTCTGCACAGCATAGGAAACAACAGAATAAAAAGGCAACTTACGTAATAAAAGAAAATATTTGCAAGACATGTATATCTGATACAAAGTTAATCTCCAAAATATATAATGAACTACAATGCAATAGCGAACAACAAAAACAAACAAACAAAACAAAAAGCCTACTAATCCAATTAAAATGGGCTAAGGACTTAAATCAACATTTCTCTGAAGAATGCATTGTACTATTTTTTTTTAATCAACTCTCAATTTCCCCTTCAGTGAGTACCTCTTGCTCTCACTCAGTTTTCCCAACACCTTTTTGTGAAGGAGATTTTCCCCATTTTATATCCTCAGCACCCTTGTAGAAAGTCATTATTTGTTTTTCTGTTTCTGGACTTTCTATTTTGCTCCACTGGTCTATATGTTTGTCTTTATGCAACTACCATACTGTTCTGATTACTATAGGTTACTCCCCCTTTTACTGCAAATTCCTCAAAGGAGTTGTCCCTGATTTGTCTTTTTCTAATCTCTATTATATTTATCTCACTCAAATTTTATCACTTCATCCTTCTTACTCTACCAAAACTGCTCAAAGTCAACAATGACCTCCCTAGTCGAAACCCAGTAACTAATTAATTCTCAGCTATGGTATGGTGTGAATGCTTGTGTCCCCGCAAAGTTAATATGTTAAAATTTGACTCCCAATGCAATATTATTAAGAGGTGGGGACTTTAGGAGGTGATTAGGTCATGAGAACTCTGTCCTCATGGATGAGATTCTAACCTTATAAAAGAGGCTTGAGGAAGCTCCAGAGCCTTTTTCTTTTTTGCCCTTCTGCCATGTGAGAACACAGAGAACACAGCAACAAGGCTCCATCCTTGAAGCAGAAAGCTAGTTTCCCTAGACACTGAATGTGCCAGCACATTGGTCTTGGACTTGCCAGACTCTCAAACTGTGATAAATAAATGTATATTGTTTATAAGTTATGCAGCCTGTAGTATTTTGTTATAGCAGCCCAAATATATGAAGAACTAGATAATCTAATTAAATCACTTCCACTTCTTTCAAATACTTTCTTCACTTGGCTTCTAATTCATCTTAATCAAATGATTTTTATTTTTGTCTACATTAAGATCTCATTAACAAATATATTTTCACCTTTGTTGTCACGTTTTAGGAAGATAAAAACTGAGGTGCACTTAAACGGAAATTACGCATTCACCTCCAAGTGAAGGCTAAAGAACATCACAACACAGAACAAAGGTTTAGGTTTTATAGTAGTTTAAATGGATTAAAACGAAGAGAGAATCGACCCATTCCTGGAAAATAAAAGTATAAGATTGTCAAAATTGAAAGAAGTTCTGCAATAGCACCCAATTCCCTGTTCACTTGGCAAAAATGATTTAGGCTCAGCAAAACATCACCTGTCACAATGAAGTAATACTAGTAATTCAAACACTACACGGCATCCCTAAAAAAAAAAAAAAAAAAAAATTACTGAATGTGTTTCTTAAATGCTTCTGATACTTTCTCTTCTGTAACAAAATTATGAGTATGCAATCTCGAAAGTAAATTATATTTGTATTTTTTAAAGAATGCAGACTCAGCAATTTAATGTTTTATTTTCTCCTCTATTTCACAATCGAGATTTATCTAAGCTTCCAAAGAAGAAAACAGAAATGACTTTTACCCTGACCTCATCATGTCTTCTTTCTCATCTTTTGACGTATACTCTCTATATTAATTGGTTCTTAATTAATCTTTGTGCTTTGGGATTTGAAATAGCTTTAGAGTATTGGTAGCCAGTTTCCACTCTTGTTCATTTTTTTTTTAACAATGTTGATTGAAAATTAATTCAATGGAAAAGAAAATGACGATGTACTATGTAGTAATGTGGCCTGTGGGTGCTCAATTTAAAAATCCTGTCAATTGGGGTAGTAATTTCAACAAAAGTTTGCTAAAGTATAGACACTAAAAAGGCATCATCCTAGAGCCCAAAGGCATAATACATGCTCAGAAGAATCCCTTTTGTCAGTCAAAGAAGATATTATTCTTTATTTGAAAAGAGGACAAAAATATTTGTCGTTGGCTTTGGATTTCTAGTTAAACAATATGAAATTACTGACTGTAACTGTATTCTGCATGAGGTCTTTTAAAGCAACGTGGAGACCTGGAGGAAAAAAAACAAACAAACTTTGAATGCTCTAAAAAGCCAGCCCCTAGCTATAGAGATCTGAACAACATTTGATTAAGATTTAGATCTTACTGCTTTTTTTCTTACCCAGCAGGAGTCATTTTATTTTTGTCTTTTCAGAGTGACCATTTTCTAGGAAACTATATTCAGATGGTTTATAACAATCAGGTGATTGTTATTTTTCTTATTTGTAGATTTCATTTTACTCTTTTAAAATTTATGTTTATCCATTGTCTGATTGTCTATACTCTCCTATTAATCCAAATATATTACATGATGGATAAGAGCATAATAATTTAATTGCTTTAACAATGGCCAATAATCAGTGGAAAAATATATTCTTAGTTTACTTAATGCAAACCACAAACACACAAAAGCCCTTTTAATTTTTTTTCCTAGTTTCTAATATTGAAACATCATGCTGCCACATTTAATGGCAAGGGAATTGCTAAAACCTAAGAGCCAGTATTATCTTTGTTGAAAATCAGATCAAAACATGTAGAAACTGATTAATTTTTAAATATAAACTTGTATTTATTTTTAAACTGTAGTCATAATATTTATGCCATTAAAACATAGTATCAACCAAGCAGCACACATGGCTATTTTTGATTCTGAGTAAGAATGAATATTTAATAGCAAAATTCTAGGAAAATTTGCATGTATTAGCATAAATCCTTTACATCCTCACTATCAGAGAATTCGAGTTGCCCATCCAATGGCCATTGTTTTTCTTTTCCCCAAGTAACTGAACTGTGGACTTTGTGCCCCCTTGTACACTTTGCATGTTGGCAGATGGCTAACTCCTGACCCACAGCATAGGTTATTGGTCATTCTGCAGGTCTATGAAACCGCTGAAAAGTCTCCTTAAATAAGAAAGTTGACAGTATTGTTTCTCAAATTGTGGTTCCTAGATACTTAGGAGCCTAAGATTCAAATATAAACTTTTATTGTATATTGATTTTTTGTAATAATCTTCAAAAGGATATGTACAATTTTAAAAGATAAAACTACTTTGCAATGAAATTTCTCTATTTAAAGCCTCTTCAGATGACTTTTCTTTCTGAACCAGGATCATTTCCAAAGCAAGACCTAAGACAAAGTTTTGCTGGCAGTTGTTCATTTGGGAATGTGATCCCAGGGAGAAGAGTATGTTGGAGAATAAAAGGCAGAGGAAGAGGAAAATCATTACAAAGATTTGTTATCTGCTTGACAGACATAGTGGACAACTGGAGATTGATGTCCAAGATCTTCTGGGGGAATTTAAAAAGCATCACAAAATTGAATGGCCAGGAGACAAAAGAAGTTGGGAGATACCACAGGTGGTAGTCTTCCCACCTCTGGATTGCACATGTATGAGTGCAAAGCAGGCTATGAAGGACATGCCCTGCCAAGACATCAGAGACCAGGACAGGAACTAAAAAGTGAGTTGAGTAGCTTGAGCTACAACGTTGGGTGATCACTTACCTCATCAAAGCCTGTATAGTAGCTGGAATAAGAGTTGGAGCCAGGAGAATTTGAGGGTTGGGGTATAATTTACTATCTGTACCACACAGATCTCATTTACACTCTATTACTCTAGTCCAGTACATTGTAGTGGTGTTAGCCAGGCACAATATCTGCAAAAATTTAATAGAAGAGAACTAGTAAATCTAACTAGATTTCCCCTGTTACATCTAGACCTGATGTTCGTTATATCCCTTGTCTGTGAGCCACTTCAAATTTCCCTCACCTTAGCCAGCATCTCAATTAATCTAGGTTGCTTGCTTATGTAAGATGACAGAGACCTTCATCACTGAGACCTTTTTTCACCTTGTCTTATCAGGTCACAGTTTCTACAGGTGTTGATTCATCATTCAACAAGTAAGATGAATCAAGAAATAGTATAGTATATGCACTGGACTATAGACATGTTCTTTCAGCTCCTATTATATAAGAGCAAACTCAACTCTAATAAAGTCTTCATTTGCTTGCTGTTCCATTAGCATGAGAAGCCAAA
Organism: Tarsius wallacei; assembly: GCA_963574415.1. Classification (NCBI taxonomy): domain Eukaryota; kingdom Metazoa; phylum Chordata; class Mammalia; order Primates; family Tarsiidae; genus Tarsius; species Tarsius wallacei. The sequence continues at coordinate 32,520 of CAUYQG010023017.1, forward strand.
TTGATCAGGAAGGAGTCACAGCTTCCAAATCAGTGGAAACATTGCAAACCATTACCTAAACCCCCTACTTCTGAAAACTAGAACCTCTAATCAGTCAATTTAGAGCCGGGCTCGGTGTCTCAGCCTGTAATCCCGTGCCTTGGGAGGCTGAGGTGAGTGAATTGCCTGAGCCCGCGGGTTCAAGACCTGCCTGGACAACTTGGTGAGACCTCATCTCTACAATAAATAAAAAAAATTAGCCAGGCATGGTAGCGCGCGCCTGTAATTCCAGCTACTTGGAAGGCTGAGGCGGAAGGATCAACGGAGCCCAGCAGGTCGAGGTTGCGGTGGCCGGGAGCGGCCACTGTACTCCACTCAGGGTGAGAGTGAGACTCCAACTCAAAAACAAAACAAAGCAAAACAAAACAAAACAAAACAAAAAACAATTTAGAGGTCCTGCGCTTTAGAGCTAAGAGACGCAAGTTCTGCAACTGAATCACTAAGTGAGATGATAAGAAAGCCCAACTCTACTTCAGCCATTTGGTTTCTGGACCCTTGTATTTTAACTTTGAAATTCATAGCACCATAGTCATAGTCTGTGGATCTGTGTGTATATTGCATCTGGAGATAACACATGAGAATTGTTTCTGGATCACCACCTCAAATGAGTTTTTGTACTACTAGAAGGCCCCATGATCAGGCATCCATCTTCATAATTTCTTTGTGGTGAAAGGAATTCCTTGGTCTGAGACATTATTTGAGGGATCCTGTGTAACTACATCAGATAAGTTGAAAGTCCTTAGAGGTAATCTATGGTAGAGGCACTGTGGAAAGGGAAAGCAAACCCATATTTAATAAAATACTAATCCAGGGAAGAATAAAATCATTGTTCCTCCATGGTGAAAAGGATTTGAAGTAATCAACCCACCATGAAGTAAACTAGCATTCTGAAGATGGGTTCAAGTTGAGGGCTTAGTGTCAGTCTCCTCTCTGCTGCTGACAGGTTGCACATTCATCAATTAAAGATACTGAATCCACCTTGGTTAGAGGGAAGCCATGATGTTGGGCTAATGTAAAATTTCCTTCCCTACAGCAATGTTTATCTTGATCATAGGCTCATAGCAGAAGAAAAACTGCCTAACATTCATAGGACAGACCATCCTGCTTGATGACTATTGAGTATCTCCTCGTGATAAATGTTCTCTTCTAGATATTAATGCAAGATTCAATGATCCACTCACTTTATATATGGATCCATCATATTATTGATAGAGTATCTAAGAGAAACTGTGGGTAGGGGAACCCAGATCTGAGAAGTTTACAAAATGTTTTCCAGAGAGCTTGTTCTTTGAAAAGATTAATAAAATTGACAAACTCTTGCAAGGCTGACAAAGAGAAAAACATAAATTAGCAATATTAGGGATGAAACGGAATATTACTACAGACTTGCAGACATCAAAATAATAATGAGGGAATATTACAAACAATTCTAAATGCATAAATTTGGCCACCTAGATAAAATGGAACAATTCTCTGAATAAAACAAATAGTGCCACAACTAACTTGATATGAAATAAAGAATTTGAGTAGCCTTACAACTGTCAACAAAATTGAATATGTAATTTAAAAAAAATTCAAAACATAAACCTCCAGGCTTAGATGGATTCATGAAATCTACCAAATGCTTAAAGAAAATTAATGTTGATTCTACACAATATATTTCAAAAAAATAGACCAGTTGGGAATACTTTCCAATTCATTCTATAAAGTTAGTACGACCACCAAAACCAAACATATATAGTACAAACAGAAAACTACAGACAAATATTCCTCATGAATACAAACACAGAAAGCATTATCAAAATATTAACAAATAAATCATCTATATAGGAAAGAATTATATACCATGACTAAATATGGTTTATGCTAAGTGCACAAAGCTGATTCAGCAATAAAAAATTACTGTGGCACCCCATATTAACAGGTTACAGAAGTGAAATACCATGATTTTTAAAAAATGCAACACCTATTTAAAAGAAAATAAGGCTCTCAGAAAAATAGAAACAGAAAAAAAAAACCTCTTCAACTTAATAAATAGTTTCTATTTTTTTTTTTTTTTTTTGAGTTGGAATCTCACTTCATCACCCAGACTGGAGTGCAGTGGCCGCTCCCAGCCACCGCAGCCTCGACCTGCTGGGCTCTGGCGATCCTTCCGCCTCAGCCTTCCAAGTAGCTGGAACTACAGGCGCACACTACCACGCTGGCTAGTTTTTGATTTATTGTAGAGATGAGGTCTTGCTTGCCCAGGCGGGTCTCGAACCCGCGGACTCAGGCAATCCACTCACCTCAGCCTCCCAAGGCGCGGGATTACAGGCTGAGCCACCGAGCCCGGCTAGTTTCTATTTTTAAAAATCTACAGATGGCATTATACTTAATGCTGAAATACTAAATGCTTTTGCTATAAACCTCAAGAAAAATCAAGAATGTCAACTCTTAACACTTATTCAACACAGTGCTGGAAGTTTTAGCTAGTTCAATAAGACAAGAAAAAGATATAAATGTTTTCCTGATTGAATAGGGAGAAAGGAAACAGTTTATATTTGCAAATGACATTATCATCTACATAGAAAAACTCAAGGTATAAAATAACTCTAGGACTAACAATTGAGTTCAACAAGATTTCAAGATATAAGATAAATATACAAAAATCAACTGTATTTTCATACACTAGCAAATGAGCAAACACTTAAAATGGAATATCACTTGCAGTACAATTTATACTTTCTCAAAAAAATAGGTGTTACCTAATAAAATATGTACAGAATGTGTATGCTAAAAACTACAGAAAAACAATGAAAGAAATCAAAGAAGATTAAAATAAATGCATAAGCATACCATATTCATGGAATGGAAGACTAAACATAACTAATATGTCAATTATAACTAAGTCAGTGTGCAATTCTACCAAAATCCCAGCATATTTTTTGCAGACATAGACAATATACTTTTCTAATGTGTACAGAAAAGTGAAATAACTAAGAAAGCCAGAATACTTTTGGAAAAAGAGTTGGCATACTAGATCGTAAGTGTTATTTTATAGATATAATCATTAAAACTATGGTCTGATGAGACATATAGATCAATGGAATAGAGCAGAGATTCAAGAAACAAACACACAATGCTCAAGTGATTTTTAACAAAGATACAAAAGCAGTTTGATGGAGAAAAGATAGCTTTTTAAGCAAATCATACCAGAGCAATTGGCATTAATAAAAAGAAAGAGAGCACAAGTCTCATATTCTATAAATTGAAAATAGACTGAATCATGGACTTAAATGTAAAATGTGAAACTATAACACTTTTAGAAAACAGTTGGAGAAAATCTTCAGGATCCAGGGTTAGGCAAAGAGTTCTTACATTTTACAATAAAAACACAATGTATGAAAATAAAAATTGATAAACTGTGCTTCATCAAAATTAAAAACTTTTGCTCTACAAAATTCATTGTTAAGAAGACAAAAAAACATAATCCAGTCTGGGAAAAACATTTGCAAACCACATATTCTACCAAGGGCTAGTATCTAGAAAATATTTAAAACTCTCAAAATTTGACAGTAAAAAAAATTAAATAATTGAATTATAAAATGGGCAAAAGACATGAGGAAACATTACACAGAAGAGAATACACAGATGGCAAACAAAGCCAAGAAAAGATGTCCAACACCATTAGCTGTGTGGAAAATTTAAACTAAAATTTAAAATGAGATATCAGATTTATCAGAAGGTCAACACTTTTAAAAAACTAGACAAAATACTGCCAAGACTGTGGAGAAACCAGATCACTCCTACATTACTGGTGGAGTGTAAAATGGTACACACACTCTGGAAAACATATTGCAGATTCTTAAAAATAATAAATGTGCAGCATTCCTACAACTTAGCAATTATGCTCTTTTCATAATTTTTCATAGACGTTTTATACATGATAGTATGGAAAACAACCCAGATGTTCTTGAAAGGGGCAGTGACTGAATTATAGTATATTCACACCGTGTATTGCAAACTCAGCAGTAAAAAGGAATAAACTATCAACACATGCAACAACCTGAGTGAAACTCCAGAAAACTGGGCTAAGTGAAAAAGGCAATACAAAAGGTTACACCTTGTATGATTCAATTTATACAATATTTTTGGAATAAAAAATATTGTAGAAATAAACACTTTATTAATAGTGGCCTAGGATTAAGTAGATTATGGAGATAGGAGTGAAATAGGGCTAGCAATAAAAGTAGAAGAGGGATTTTTGTGGTAACAGCAATGTTCTCTATCCTGACTGTATCAGTGCCAATATTCTGGCAGTGAGAATGTACTATCGTTTTGTAAGATGTTACCACTGAGGAAAATTGGGTAAAGGGTATATGGGATTTCTGCGTATTACATCTTACATTGCATGTGAATCTAAAGTTATCCCAATACTTAAATTTTAATTTAAAAATTGTATGTGCCAGCAAAAATCCCATTATTTTCTTCAATTTGTGTTTAATTCCAAATATAATTATTTTTATATGTTGCTTAAGTAATAGCTAAATAATGTGATGTTTATTACTTCCAGAATGTACTACATCACATTGTGAAAGAGTTCAAAATGATTTTCAGGGAAAAAAAAAAAATCAAACCTCAGACCATCACCACCTCATATTTTCTTTTTGCTGATTTTATAGTAGACTGTCTTAAAATATCCTACTGTACCATTTTTTAAGTTGTAATTTTATTTAATTCAAAATCCAAGGGTATTTTAAATATACTGATATGTTATATTTCATTCTAATGATTTAAAATGGGAGTGAATGACAGTATAAATATTTTCTACCAGATTTAATAAAATGCATTGGCTATTAATATATGGAACTAAGTTTTACTTACGACAGCATTGACTATTCTCACATTTTTCTTCCAATATTAAAATCTAATTAAGACAGTGGAAAAATGGCATTACCATCATTAAATTATGCTTGGTAAGACCAACTGTGTTTCAGCAATGAAAAACATTATCTATGGAATACATTGGGGTTTAACTCAATATAAGAGTAACTGTGAGTTTTTCAGCTTGAATTGGATTTTATTATTATATTTATTCATTTATTGGTACTTAATATTTCTAAAAAGTTAAGTATTTATGAGGTGGAGTTTTTTCCTCAATAATGCAATATAAAAACTAAGATTTCCATAGTGGTTAAGTGATCCCTGGCTACCTAAAGGATATTTGTCAAATATACTTTCATGTTTCCATATCTCCCCATGAAGTTAAGTGTGAAATAGCTGTAGCTTCTCAGGAATTCCAAACAAAGATGTTCCAGGCCCAGCTGTACTATATAGGAGACTTGAATTGTTATCACAATATCTCATTGCTCAGTCAGGCACTATCTTAACACTGCAAGATTACTTACAGAATCCTGTAAATGATGGTGATGTGACTGAGAGAGTCTTGCCCAGTGGTTTGAAGCAGACTCTTTGGGCATCTATGTCCTGCAAAGGAGCCAGTATTAGAATTCAGTCATTTGAAGTCAATATATGATCACTTTTTTAAAAGGATAATACAACATTGAAGGATAAGACGAAATAAAAGGAAGCATAAGGAAAAGGACAGAGACAGCCAACCAAGATTAATAATTATTGACCTCTGTTTTAATCTATTTAAAAGAGTAATCATAATTTCAGTACTTCTAATTTACTTAATTACGCTAAAGTTATTCACAGGGGCATTTAAAAATATTAATTTGTCTTTGAAAACATGCTTAGCCAACCCTTTTAAATAGCTCCTCAGGCTTTTGCTGACCAATTGGATGTATACCTTTTTCTTCACTTTTGCACAAAGCAACCTGCAAATTCACATCCGGTGTTAGGCCAACCACAATAGCACTAATGATCACAAATTTGTGGTTAATTCTATTTGTAGCCCAGTGTTACCTCTATGATCAATATCTTTTACCTCATATCCCATTCGCCACTGATCAAAAATTTCAGAGAAATCAAAATTAGTCTGTTTACAAAAAAACTTTGGAGACCTTGTTCTAATCAAATATCTCCAAATCTATCATATAATTGAAATATAAAATGTGACTTAAACTGCCTTCATTATTTTCTCTAATTAAAGGGAATAGCTGCCATGATCTGGGGCTTCAAGTGGTACCAAATATCTATGAGGGGAAAGAATATCAGTTTCCAATATTTGGAGATTGCCATAATATTGACACTGCCAGTGTAAATTAGCAAGTTCAATAAATCTTTATATAAGGTTTAGAAAGAAATATAAAATGACCTAAATGTGAAAAGGAAGGCCTGAATAATAATAAATTGTGAAAGTCATTACACTTTTTTGCAGGAAATACAACATACTTAAATCAAAAATTGTATAGGGCATGTAACCTAAGATGACCAATGTGTAAGATGACCATTTGACTCCCAAGCCTGTTTCTAGCCCTGTGCTTACCAATCCTGTTGATACAACGTTATCTTCAGTCTCCCAAGCATAGAGATGAACACTGAAATGCCTTTTAGCTTCTTCACTGATCTTCCCCCCATAACATTCACCATTCTCTTGGCTGTTTGGTGCTTCTGATTTTTCTGACTTTGATTCTGAACGCATCTATGTTTCCCTACTCAAGTTTTCACTTCCTCACTCCTGAGCCTCCCTATTTTTCTCTCAGTCCATGTTACACACCAACATAAGATTGATTTTCTTGAGCTATATATTTTGTCATAATCATCTCCTGCTTAAAAACCTTCTATAGCTTCCCATTGCATAGAAAATTCAGGCTAATTGTTCACCTGGCATTCAAGGCCTCATGTGATGTGAATTTTCTCCCAAGGACCCCTGCCTGTCTACCCTTGGGCTGTTACTCATAAGATGTTCCCCCCTGCAAATGCGCTCCCACAGATTTGTGATCGATTTCCTGCTTCCTACTGCTGTAGATAATTTCTCCCTTTTCTGGCACTCTGTCTGCATCCCCTAAGAGCGGTAATACATTGCTATTCGTTCATGTGCTTTCTTTTTCTCGGTAGACTATATGCTTTCTGGTAGTAGGTACCATGCTGTATACAGCATTGCATGACTCACCATGTCTAATAAGTAATGATGTAAACATAAATATTTATTGGGTGGATTGATACATTCTCCTTTAGAAAGAAACTTTAAACTTAAAAACTGGCAAATAAAATTGTCCCCTAGGTAGCCATTATAATTTGTTTATATTTCTTACATTTTATTGGTAAGACAAATGTAGAAGGCTATAATAACAAAGATTTTTAAAGTCATCTTTTATGAATCTGTTGTCCTTCATTGTGGTATTGTACAGATTAGTTAATATTTTTCAGTCCTTTGGCATACAAAGTTCTTAAAAGTACTTGTCGTTATTTTTTTAAAGGGTTTTGCAATCTGATTGCAAAAAAACACATAAATTCTGTCAATAAAATGGGGATGAAATAATAATTATGAGAACAATGATCTTTAAAGGATTCTTTTTTTCTATTTCAGATGCTATTTTAGAGGTTGATTTCACCCTGTGTGAAGAGAGAGCTTTTTAAAAAGTTCCTTTGTCTGAACTGTGGTAAAAAGAATTATAAAAGACTTTAAAATAAAGTCATTTGGGCAATCCCTCTGCCTTGGAAAGATTATATATAAATCCAACTGGAAAGAGAGATATATTTTCAAAATTGAGAAGGGTGAATATAGACCTGAACTTGACTTTACGTTTTCTTTATGATACTAGCAAGTGTTTAAACATCCTTCAAATGTAAAAGTTTCCTTTTCCTCTTTAAATATTCTGCACTTCAATTCCATAGCCTGCTGTGAATTATTTCTCTCATCAGGGCTAGGGCACTAAGAAATACCCTGTTTTAATAAAATCCAATCCACAATAACACAAACTTACATAACACTTGAATTACAAAAGAATTTGCCACAATGTGCTTTCAAATAATTAGTTGGCTAAATGCATTTAAAAATGTTATTCAATTCATAACTTCCCAGAAGCACATGCAAGGTGAGGTTCTTCTACAAGTTGAATGCTAGGTTATGTGGAATCTACCTAAAATGAAATGGATAAACTATTTTTAAATTGTACTCTGATTTCAGCATATATAGTAAAAGCTCTGGAGTTGGACTCTATTGAAATTAAGAGGGAGAGGAAAGGGACTAATAATTACTGAGAAATGACTGTGCTGGATGCTATAATATGTTAGATAACGTGTTACTACTATATGAGGCAAACAATAGACTTATCTGATAGAAATCCTTACCCAGACAGCTTTTTATACAAATCCGAAAAGCTAAACTCGATATGATTGTAATATCAAGGTAAAGACTTTGAAGCAATTGTTAATTTTTGTTGAAATATTTCACCCTACTGTTGTATGTCTCCATATAAATAAACCATATAATATATTGAGGACAATGACAGAGGCTTCCTTTCTCTCTAAATGTAGAATATTGGAACACTCGCTTTAATTGCCATATGTAAATCCGAAAACTAAATGGCACCACTACAGCATAATTTGTATCTTATCCCCTTCTCCTCAAAAATCATGGCCCTGTATCTACATGTGGCATTGATTTCCGAATAAGCAGCCGAGTTGAGGTGTGATCAATTATATAGACAAGCTCACTGCACTTTCTTATATCAGAAACATCCCTGGAGGCCCTTACAATTTCTCAATGTCATAGACTCTAATCTTTATGGATCTTAAGTCCAAAATTAGAAAACACAAAGTATCATGATTATCTACAATATGAAATATTTAAGAACATAAGTAAAATCCACTTTCTAATATATAAAAGCACTTTATATTAAAGTGCATAGTCAATCCCCTTCTCTACAGTAACTAGCTTTAAAAAATTTTTTTAAGTTAAATATGCCACCTATACCTTTCGAAGTCATGTTTCACAACTTGTATGCTATTCTTCTAATGAATGTTATTTGCTTCCATTTGAGTATTTACAGCTCAGCTAAATTTATAATAGCTCTCTGTCTGAAAGTTCTAAGATGTTATATTCTGCCTTGACATCCTTGATCCTCACCTTGAGTTTCTCTGCTGTCATCAGATATACCACCCCACCTCAAATGGGAAAGTTTCCCCACGTAGCTAGTTCCCCTATTAGCTGAACCAGCTGCACTATGTCTGGCCCTCAACCTAACAGGTTGACAGCCCATTAAATGATTTGAACAAGCCAATCACATCTTTCCACAGGAACGAGGGGTTCACCTTATCCTCTCATTACTAAAAGCCAACATTCCTAGGTCCTTTCTGATTCACTCTGCTCCAGGTTCAACCACCATGTGACTCTGCATGGCACACAGTGCTCCCCTCCCCTGGACTAAGCTGCTGTCCATCTTGTAATTATCCATCTTGTAATTGGGATGGATAATTACAAGATGGACAGCAGCTTAGTCCTTCACCAATGGGGTAAATAGAAAATGATCAAAATACTCTTTTACTTTTTAAAATTCAGATTTAGCAGCAGGATAGACTTTATATCAAGAAAAGGGTTACAGTCTCAACAAATCCTTGCTTCCATGGAAGGCTGGGATAAGGTGGGATGGTACTGAGCTCTCTGCCTATGTTTTCATGTAACCAGGCTGTGCAGGTCACAGGAATAAGGAGAGTTGGGGAAAAAAGGCCAAGTAGCAAGGCCACATCTCTGACATTGTTCTATGACCAATTAAGCCACTTTGGGATAAGTTTTCTCCTCTCTCCAAAAATTATACTGAGAGCCTAGTGGATATTTGAAACATTTAGAAACTAAACTGAACAGCTCATGAACCTCTTTAGATATGTTACCTACTATTTTAAGTCAAGTTTCCCCAGAAACTCAGAGACAAAGATCAAGAGTGAGTACTTTATTTGGGAGGTGGAGAAATGGGATGAGAATTAGTAGGAGGTGGTCATAATGTGCTTTATCCAGCAAGATATCACTATAGATACTTGGAGCTTATTCTCACCGGGGAACTCTGAAAGACAGTGTAGAACATGTGCTTCAGAGTTATCCCAATCAAGGAAGAGGGAAAGCAATATTTATCCACCAACTCTGAGGTGTCTGCACCCGAAAAGAATTAATTTTTTGGTACTTCCATCCATCCCACACAAAGAATACCCTATTTCAAATAGCCCACAGAGCTTCTACCCCCACCCCCATATCCCTCTTTCTTCCTATTCTAGGTTAATTTTCTTTACATTTCTTATCATCTCAACAAAGAGTAAATTTTTTTCAGTTGCCTACATGTCATCTACAAGGAAGATCCCAAAGACTGGAGACGTGTTTTGTTCACTTCTGTAACATTAGCAAACAACCCAGTACATTGTAGACACTCAATAAAGAATGACTGTCTAGATAGATAATGTTAGTGAAGTCATCAACCATTTTGTAGAACTTCTCCCTGAGTTATCTTTTATGTAAAAAAATGGTTTGGTAGATGCCATGTTTGCCCATGACAGGGACTCTTCCCTGGGCAGAACATCAGTGGGCAGCAGGTACTCATTTTTAGATTTCATACTTGAAAGGAACGCTTACAAATGGAAGCCCAACCCGAATGGAGAGTAAAAGGAATAGTGGGAATAATCGTCTTCAAATATTTGGAGGGCTCTTGTGAGAGCAAGCTTGGAGGCAGAATTAGGATCAATGGTAGATGCCATGGGTAAATAAGTTTTAGGTCAAATAACATTGTCTCTCATGAAAGCAAAATTTTTTCCATTGCTGAAATGGATGGAGCACTTACCTTTCTCAGTTTCTAACTTGTAAGAAGTACTTTCCCATCAGTTTCTCACCCCTGCTGCCTGCTATGCCTAGAATGCTTGTCCCCAGGTATCCACATGACTACTGTTTCTCATTCTTAGTCCCAGTTGAATGCTACTCAGAATTTTTCCTTGACCAGAAAAAGGTTCTTTGCTACAACTCATCACAGAAATATGTATGTAGTTGGGGTGAGGGATGTGGGGGACAAATTACAGCTAATTGTTGAATGAAGACAAAGGAGTCAGGTTGCCTGAATTGAGTCATTGTTTCGTCGCTTAGCAGCTGTGTGACCCAGGACAAGTTATTCAGCCTTTCTCAGTCTGCATCTGAAATATAGTCAGTATAATCAAATCCATCATATAGGACCAGTGTACGATTTAAATGATGTAATAATACATATAAGGCACTCAGAAAAAATGTTCAATATATGTTCCCTATTAATATCAAAGTGCTTATTTGTTTTCTTCTTAGCATTGATTATCATTTATAATTCACTTTCTAAATTGTTTTGTCTATGCTTTTTGGTTTTTTACATATAGCCTGTATCTTGCTCTAGGCTGTAAATTGCATGAGAGTCAGGAACATGCTTGTTTTACATCCCTAATGTCTATCACACACAATCGATACCCAATATGTAAAATGCAATTGATGTTCTATAAATATTTCTTAAATAAACAAAAGGTCCAGTCCACTATTTGTCAGTGTTTCACATAGGCTAGTAGCTGCCAAACTGTCTTTGGTAAAGCTCTGGGCAGTGCAGGTAGATGCTCAGGGTTCTTTCCACTGTCTGCCCTCACCATGTGGCAGAACAAAGGAAAATAAACTAAAGGTTGATCATCATGGTGGGGCCCCTCTGAGCAAAGATTTCCCATTAGAGCAGAAACGGCCACACCATAGTATCTCTACTGTGCTCAGCATTGTATGGGAGCAACATGGGGAACCTGGCTTTG
>CAUYQG010023020.1:0-20237 GCA_963574415.1 Tarsius wallacei
GCGCCTTGGGAGGCTGAGGTGAGTGGATTGCCTGAGCCCGCGGGTTCGAGACCCGCCTGGGCAACTTGGCGAGACCTTATCTCTACAATAAATCAAAAAAATCAGCTGGGCATGGTAGCGCATGCCTGTAATTCCGGTTACTCGGGAGGCTGAGGCGGAAGGATCGCCGGAGTCCAGTGGGTCGAGGCTGCAGTGGCCGGAAGCGGCCATTACACTCCAGTCTGGGCAACAGAGCGAGACTCCAACTCAAAAAAAAAAAAAAAACCAAATCAGTGAGCACTCATGTTTCTGTTATTAAGAGGAGATCTGAGAAGGTCAGAAGTTCACCATTAGCATGTTCTTTAACTCTCATTTACTTGATCTTAGATGAGACTCAGGAATGACCAGACAGGATTTAGTAATCTCGTTTTATAGATAAGGAAATTGAGGCTCGTGGAAGTAAAATAACTTCTCCCAGTTTACGTAGCATGTAACAGTAGAACTGCTATTAGAACCTGTTTTATTGTAAGGCACTGTTTATATGCCCTGTAACTGCAAAGATGAATGAGGTACAACCTCTATCTTCATTCATCTTTGCATCCTTAGTGCCTAGCAGACACCAGAGTTTCGGTAAGTTGTTGTTGAAGGAATTAATTTCCTATGTATTATGCTACCATGTATATATGTGAGTAAGCCCAGTGTTATAAAACACCTTATCTTACACAGCATGTGACCTCAGAAAATCTCAGTGATCACAGACTAAGCCAAGTATAAGTTAGTGAGACAAACATTTATTTAGCCATAGTAAAATGTTCTCACAGAATCAGAATTTATCAATCATTTAAAAATCAATCGATTGCCCAGTTTTAAACATAATCAAAAGGCCTGCCTGAATCATAATTTTTCACAAGAAATTGAAGCAGTTCATTCAGTAGCCTTTTCTTATAGTGAGATAAATTTGACATAATTAGGTGAGACCATGAGGAGAAAGTCGAATCAACTGGGAATGTTTTTAGAATTAAAAAATACCAATTTCAGAAATTCATCTGCGAACAGCTCTAAGCCCATGATTTCATAGCCTTCTAAAATAGTGTATTTTGAGCAAGGGCATTTGTTTGCAGCCAAAAAAGTCTTTTGTTGCTTATATGAAGATAATTCTATCTGTCCTCCATCATCTTTGAACACTTCACCCTTGATCTCTGACTTTTATTCTCTTCTATGTGTAATTCTTCATATTGCTCCATTCATTGCCTTGCCTAACCCTCTGTAGAGACAAGACTCTAGGGCAAGTGTGGGAAGACAAGGGGAAGGGAGGGGTCCCTAGGTTTACAGTATAAGACAGGGCTGACCTGGTTCTTGGGCCTGGAATCTTTAACTCCATCAACTAAACATGCAAGTTCACAAGCAGGAAGTATTTCATTCTCTGACTTTATGCCATTCTGTTAAGAATTAGAAAAGGTTCTGGTTGATATTCTAGAGGGAAAAGAGGAAAGGTGAAATATGAGAAGGTACAGGATAGTCAGAAAGGGGTGTATTCATTTGCCAGGGCTTCTATAACAAAGTTATACAGACTTAGAAAACAGAAATATGTTTTCTCACATTTCTGGAGGCTACAAGTGCAAGATCAAGATATCAGCAGGTTTGGTTTCTCCTGTGGGCTCTCTCCTTGGTGTGCAGATGGCCATCTTTTCACTGTGTCGTCACATGAGCTTACCTCTGTGTGTGAGCCACCTTGGTGACTCTCTGTGTGTCCAAATTTCCTCTTCTTATGAGAACACCAGTCAGATTGGATTAGTGCCTTAAAAAAATGACCTTAACAGCTTCATTTTTACTTAACCACCCCTTCAAAGACCCTATCTCCAAATATAGCCATAGTCTGAGGTACTAGGGGTAAAGTCTTCAACATATGATTTTGTGGAGGAGATGGGCACAGTTCACCCCTTACCAAGCAGGATATGTAAATGGCACCAAGATCAGGCTTCAACTTTATTACAAATTTCCTCAAGATATATTTAGATATTGGGCACGGGAAAATGGGAAGTTAAGTATGTTTTCTAAGAGCACTCATATGCTGGTAAATGTTTAACAACTAACAGTCAGGAGGCAGGGAGCCATGATTTATAGTGTTTACCAGTTTCAGTGGTGTAAATATTCCCACCACCAACCATTTCAAGTTAGCAATGTGATGTCACTGAACACAGAGTTGGGATGAGATTCAAACCATCAAATCTCACAAGCCAGTGGGAACTGGCTCCAGCACACCTGCAGATAACTGGAAAGTATAGTGATGCTGGGTATCCTGGCAAGACTCCTCCTTTCTATAGTTGTCTTTAGTTTGAAGTTCCTTTCTACTCTCTACAAGATACTGGATCTTTAAAATATTGCATAGTGAATGAACTAAGAAACACATCAAAGGATTTCCCTTTTCTCTTCATTTGGACCTGAAATAGTTTAGTACCAATAACCAAAATCCTTGATAGAACCCATTTCATCTCTCAGTATTGGACAAATCATCTGTAAGAATGATTATGAAGGGAAGCAGCAAAGGTATGAAAATATTCATCAGTCCTTAAAAAGGCAACTGATCTGATAAACCAAAGGAAATGTACTCCCCCATTTCAATAACAGCTATTAAAATAATTAAGGGAACCTAATCTCTAATATGTATTTTTAAAATTATCCAGGAAGATTTTACATGTATAAAACTGGTCCCATAAAGCAATCTGACATCAGAAAGTATTTATTAGCAATTTATAGATGACGGATACCTTTTATAATGCAGTATATATCAAATGGGTTCTGGATAAGAATGGAATTATTTAATTACAGTACAAGTTCAAGAAGTTTCCTCATACCTTAGAGTATAAGAGATAAACTTGATAAGGTATTAAAAAGTTGAGTCACACAAGGAGAATGATCCAGAAGATCTAATAGTTATGGGTAACAAGAATTCCTGAGAGATCAGAATATCCAAAAGTTCAACAAGCAGAGAAATAAAACATAATAATAATTCCTGAACTATAAAAAACACATGAGTCTCCAGTGTGAAAGGATTCACTTAAAGTATTGCATAGTGAATGAACTAAGAAATACATCAAGACATATTTTGCTTGCCTCTTTAAAAAAAAAGTTAAGGGCAAAAAACTTCTAAAAGCATTCAGATAGCTTTAATATTTGCCCACAAAAGAAAAAAAAGTCAATCCCACATCAAACTTCTCCACTGCAACGCTAAAAACCAGAAGTCAAGTCTACAAATTTTTGATGGGAGAAAAACCATGACAAAGGAAGATGTTCTTAGACATGCAAGGGTTTCCATCTACACCAGTTCATCAACATCTGTAAAATAAACCAGAGAAAGTGCTTTCTCAAAAACAAACACATGAATAAAATCTAAAACGATAATGTAAGATTGAAGAGGCAAAATATAAATAAATATAAAAACAGTAATATTTAGACTACAGTTAAGTTTCATGTTTTCTGTTAAAATGCTTTTAAAACTAAATGCAAATATAAGGACAATTCTTGCCAAAAATACTGTGTAATGGAAAAATAAACTTTTAAGCTCAATTATTTTCTTCCAAATTTAATATTCTTCAACATTTCAATAAACTTTAGAGACGTCATTAACCAATTTCATCAAAATTTCTTTCATATCTCACCTTTGCTCTCCATTCTTATTTCTGCCACCCTAGGGCAATCTCTCTTTCCATTTCTGCTGAATTGCAAAGATAATTTCTCAACTGTTCTCCATCTCCAGTTTTACACACTTCAATCCCCCAGCACAGATTAATCTTCTTAGAACACTATTTTTAGTAGGTCATTTGTTGGCTAAAGATGTATATACAAGATGAAATTCAAACTTGCCAGCTTGTTATACAAAGCCCTCTAAAATCTACCATGATCCTACCTTTATTTACAGGCTTATGCTGTACCGCTTCTCAAAATGAGCTCTCTATTCCAATAATATCTACCTTTTCAATAGCCCTGGAACACAATTTAATCATTTCTGTCTCTATATCTTTCTTTGTTCACACTTGAAGCCTCCTTCCATCCTTATCTTTCCTGCTCCAATACCTAGTCCCAACAATAGATTCCTTTCTCCTCTTTAAATGTAGTCTAGCCCAGCCCACAAGAAACTATCCTGTTCTGAGTGTCCAAGGAATGAGACGCTATATTCTAATATTCAATAAATAAATCCTAAATCCTACCTTGTATCATTATTTACCATATACCATCAAATGTAACACTATTAATTGTAAACTAAACCATTATTTTATGTACTACCAAAAAAGAAAAAGTTGCCAACTACAGTGTGACATTACATTAATTTTAAGAGGCACTGCTTTTGTAAAGATAGTGAAAGATGGCAAAATGTGCATCTTAAGTTCAATAAGACACAATAGGTGTTGCATTCATCTATTTATCTATTTATTCAAATGATTTTTTTTATTGCTTACCACGTGCTCAGCATTGGTCAGACTGTATCAACAAACAAAACTGACAAGGTTCCTGCACTCAAGTTTATGTTCTGCTGAAAATATGACTTTTACTATCTACCCCTCACCTCCTCAATGGATTGCAAAGTCTTCAAGGGCAGTAGTGATGTTCTGTAACTTATCTCCCACAGCATGTACCATTTCTCCATTTGCACATGCATACCAGGTACCCTAAATATTTGGTAACTAAGACAGTGAGTGAATAATGAGTGTACATGGTATATAGTACGTTCAGTTCTGAATTCAGTCTCAAGGGAATATGCAATCTGTTAAAATTAGTTAGATTGCATCCTAAAAGATTAGGATGAAGCATTCCTGTTATGTAGATGTGACTGCCGGTTGCCTCAAGTAGTCTCTAGTGAAGGGAAGGAACACAGGGGATTACAGTTAATGCATTGTTCACACTGATCTATGAGATTACTTTCTTCCCAGTTAATTAAAATAACAAATCAGCAGGTCCTGGTTATTGGGTGATTTAAGATTTCTGGTTTTTACTGTTTCTCTAGAGTCTATGGTGTCTAGAAAGTTGCCTTTTCTCCTGGGAATTCAATCACCTGGGTGGCTGACATGCAGAAGCAAGTCACCAAGGCAAATGTGGGGGCAGACTGCACCGAGCATCTTTGTTTGTCCCCTTTTTAACATTATTCAGCAATTTGAGGACTGTTGAGACTGCAGGATGTATCCCTTGGAAACACCAAGGATGCTTTGTGAGTCTTGATCAGCTGGGGCTCTTCACTCTGGTAGTTCATCCTCTTTGAATGAGCACACTCCTTGCAGAACTGAGAGAAGGAAGGATTCCTTAGGCTGCCATGGGTGTTCATTCATCCAATCAACAAACGTCTAAAGAAATTTGCAACATGTCAGGCTCAGAATTAGATATTAGAGCATGTACAAAGGGGGGGTAAACTCTTTGCAATACTCCCTTAAATTAAGGCTTTTATACTTGTAATTGTAATTGTAATTATAATTGTTCTATCTGGTTTTGAGTTGTGATCCTCACAAACACTCAATGTAGCAATGTGTGTGTGTGTGTGTATGTGTGTGTGTGTGTGTGTGTAAAATTTTTACCTCACCGTTTTTTAAGTTTTTACAGAATTTACAGAGTATTTCTATGTTATGCATTTTTAAATGAAATCCTAAATCCATGCAATAAGGAAATAAATATTGCACTTGCCTCATTTCTTGACTCATTATTTGATTCTGTGATGTGATACTCTCAGCTAAGTTTTCACATTCACATATCTTGCTATTAAAGAGGCTCACTTTTGATGTTATTCTGCTTTGGACTTATCAAAGGTTTCAAGGCATCTGTACATCATGATTCTCAGCAGAACCACCTGCAACACAGCCAAGGTCTAAAGTGATCTTCCTCACAGTGCCTTGCCACTGATTTATAGGTTGCTGAATGTAGCTAAATTGAAAAGTACCCTAAGGGTGGGGCACTGTGTTTAAATGTGTTATAAATGTCTTCACCTCTAATCCTTGCCAGAGTAAATTCTTGAGGCTGGGAAATCCAAAATCAAGGCACCAGCAGATGTGGTATCTGAGGGCTCATGGATGGCAACTTCTATGCATCCTCACATAGCGGAACAGAAGACACACCTTGTTAGTCCCATTTGACAGATGATAAAGGTGAAGTCCAAAGAGATTAGGACAATTGCCTAAATTCAAATCACAAAAAAGATCTCTCAATCTCAGGCCTCTTGACTGTAAATCCAGTGCTCTTTGCCACAGCATGTGTATGGAGAGACAGGGATACTATGGGCTGAATAAAATTTCTAAACATATCTGCATAAATTTTGTATGGTATTACAGAAACATCATCCATATCTCCGTTTAAACTTCAATGATACATAGAAAATTCTGTGCAAACCAAATTAGCAACTGAAAATGATAGGAAAATATTAAATGTCCCCAAGTGTTGCATTTAACCCTCTGCTCTAGTCTGTGGCTTAGACCTCACCAAAGAGCTCCAGATGGAACGGATAGAGTGTCTGGGGCCAGAATGGGGTTATGTTATGACTGCAGGTTGGAATCTTGCCAGGCTGGGCCTTCACTCTGTCCTCCAGCATGACCCCAGCCCATTTTGGCTGGCTGAATTATTTAAATGTTGTACATTACTAGTTAATAGACACAACATATTGAAAGTTTTACAATCAAATATTTATGCTGCTAGAAAACATTTTACATTATCTTTAAACAGCCATGTCATCTATTTATTTTCATTCTCTGATCTTTCTATTTTGTATCAGAATTGGAGAATTTAGCCTATTTACCCAGAAGTAAATATTATGATGAAAACATTGGGCAGCTCAAAAGTAGACTTAGTAAAATGCAGAAGTATTTTTTGTTAGTGTCAATTGCACAACAGCCTCTGCATGGTAATACATTAAGAAGTTTCTTTGGGATGCTTAAAGCATGGAGATTAAATACTTCACAGATAGACACCGTCTCTACCTGCCTGACCCCTTGATGAAGCTGTCTCATATTCTTTCTGGCCATTCTTTTTTATTTTTTCCTGTGATAAAGAGAAACTCTCCTGTAGCAAAGAGGCAGCATTCACAAATGACTCTGGTCAGGGAATTACATTTAGTTCCAAACCTTGGGCTGCTAGTAAAAGTTGACAGTTGATGGTTTGAAGTGTCCTATTGGTAGTAAATGATTACTGTGGCTTCAGTTTGCTCTCCACATTTCTTGCCAGATATTTCTAACTTCTGGTTGCTTCTAGATCATCTTCATGAGAAGCCTTGGTCCCCAGTCTCTGACTTTAGATTTTTGAGACCTAATTTCTGCCCCTTACCCTCAAGTTGGTTCTTTCTTGCTCTCTGTTTCTTGGATTCCTGTGCTCCACCCAATTTTCTAAGCTTTAGCTGGACTCCCTGTTGGAGTCTTGTATTCATCTCATTCCTTACTTTGAAGGCTGGGTAACCTGCAGCTTCCTGGAAGTTACTTGCTTACTCAGAGAAGGAGTCTCATTAGATTTGATGAAAATGGTATATGGGTTTAGGGTGAGTAACCCTTGTGTTGAAATCTATGTCCCTTTTTCAGTAGCGTTAGGGAATCTCCTAACCTCCTTGAATGCCAGTTCTTTCTCCTCCAATAGGAGGATAATGTCTAGATCGTAGGATTGCTATGAGGAATACATTAAGATTATGTGTAAAGTACTGGACCATACTATGTTTGGTCCAGAATGAGTGTCCACCAATCAAGTAGTGTGACTGTTATTATTACTATTTGTGGTATAGATACCTGATTTCCCTAAAGATTCCCCCATCCACCCAGTTTTGATTCCTTCAACTTCTTTCTAAGACTGACATGGCTTTTCTAAGTTGTTACCTGCACATTAACACTTAGTCAGTGGTTCATAGCTACAAGAAAACATGTATATTAAAATACATATTCAGTACACAGAAAGTAAAGAAGTGAGGGCCCTTTCTACAAAAATACTGGACACAAACGAAACAGGAACTTAAATGCTGGGAGGCATTCCTGAATCACAGAAACTGTAGTTCAAGTCCTCATGTGAGTACCTGAGCAAAGGAGTCCATTTTCATAGTTCTCAGCTTCCCTATCTGTCAGATGAGATCAGATTCATTCAACAAGCACTTGGCAGCCACTTATTGAGAACCTACTTTGGACAGGGCGCAGTTGTAGGTACTGAGGTTACAAAAAGGCACAAAAGAATCAAGGTGTCTGCTTGTATTTCATTAGCATAGACAGGGGTAAAAACCCAAGTAGATAATAAATGAGTTAATTTTAATGATAAGGTCTTGAAGAAAATAGAATGGATAGAAAGTGTTTGACAAGAGAGGGCTACTTAAGAGAGGAAGGTCAAAAAAGACCCTTCTGCAAAGCTGCTACTTCCCAGAATAGAGTACAGGCATGCAAAGATCTGGGGGATGGATATGCAGACAGTGAGGACAGCAAATGGTCATGGGTATGTACAGAAGGGGAAAGGGGGCAATAAATAAGGAGATCCTGGGGCAGGTTGGTGCGGCAGGCAGGTGCCAGACTTGGGAGGACTTTAAGATCAGCAAGAATCAGAGAGCACAGGAAAACTAGGCAAATGAAGGCAATTTAATAAAAGGAATATTTACAAAGATGTGGGTACAGTAAGGACACCATAAAGTACATGGTACAATTCCTGCAGGGCTGGGACAGCAGGATCTCCGACCATTCCTAGTGCTGAAGGAGGAGACAACAGGGGTAACAGGGACCACAGGGAGTAAACCAAATAGAAAGGACTTCTAGGCCAGAGCCCCGGTGGGGACCCTGGTAAATCAATGCCCTGACCTCACCCTCTACTTCCCTCCAATCCCTGCCAGAGCTCCTCATTAGTTGAGCACACTCAGAAGTCAAAGGGCGAAGGAGTCTACTAATGAGGGATTTTTTAGTCACCCTCCCTAGGACCCCCCTAGGGTGAAGAGTAGGACAGAGAAAAAAGGAGGAAGGTCTGAGGGGCAAAGGGAAGCTCTCAGGAGATAGCCAGAACAGTCATGATAAAGTGTTTGGTTTTATTCTAAGGGAATTGGGAAACCACAGAAGAGTTTTAAGCAAGGGAATACTTAGAAATGACACGTTAAAAAGATCATCCTGGCTGCTGTGTGGAGAATGGACTTTAGAGAGGCGAGATCCAAAGTTGGGAGAATATTTAGGAGATGATTACACCATCTGAGTAAGAAATGTTAATGTGGTCTAGCATGGAGATGAAGAGAAATAATTGAATTTATGATGTACATTGGAAAAAAAATGTTTAAAAAAAAACAACGAGTTCTGCCATTGGCAACGAGCTGAAGTAAAGCTTTCTTGCTACCCTAATAAGAAAAATGTATGCATGGTGCCCATGCTGCAAACCCTGGAACCTCTGTGCCAATGGCTACTCATGCTGCTTTCATGGTGCAAAGTGCATCAAGATAAGTTTATCAGCGCTATGATGTTTTTACTTATAAGAAGAAGAGAGAAAATAAAAGAATCCTCCAAGCTCGGTATGTAGAAAAATGATTTGTCCAGTCGACCTGACAAATAACAAATAGTAAAGTCTTCCAGTTTTATTGTTGGCATTATCATAAAGAACATGCTGTGCTTATTATCTAGTTAAAGGGGTTTCATTTTGTGTGATGTTGAAGTGAGTTATAATCTTTAATAAACAAATAACATCAGTATTTTTTTTAATTCCATAGTCATGAATGTTTATAGAATTTTTTTTCTCCCTCTCTCTTCCTCTCACACTCTCTTTTTGGTGATGCTTTTGTCAGACATCAGAAATGCTTTTACTGCACCCTCAGATGTGGTGTCATTTGCAACAAAATGGAAGAGTAGTGAGACTGTTTCTAAATTCCAGCAATGTCTCCTGAAGGATCAAGCTACACCAACGATGGCGGCTTAATGGCTGTTGTCATAATACCAATTCCAAGTCATTAATTCACTCTTGAAAGTTCCAATGCCCCATAATAAACTGATGTAGATGATTAAATTCATATTTTTATGTAAGGTAAGCCTAGCACAGAACATGGCCACAGATCAAAGAAAACTATGGGAAGGTTGTGGGGGTCACTCTGCTCTTAAAATGTGTGAATATTGTTGAGAGAATCGATGACTGCTTTTGCAAATTTTACATGTAAAGATTACAACTCCTAGTATCTTTAAAAATGAAGGACAAGTATGTGATCACTTAGACACACCTAAGGTCAAGTGCCAGCCCTGTGGTCACTGCTGGATAACCCTAAAGAAATGGCTTCACTCTCTAAGCAGGCCTATCCCTAGAAGGTACAAAGACTGGAAAAATCTTTTTTTGCAGAACTCCTGTCTATATAAACAATTTGAGTCACTCACGATCAGCATGTCAGCACCATCCTGGCAGCCCAATCTTATGTAATTTTCCAGAAGCAACAACATCTCAGCCAGAGGAAGTTATTACTTTACTAGACTGCCCTACTGAAACCAATTCTGGTAATGGGGCCCCAGGAGGCCCCATTAGGCTCAAGTTCTGGAGCTTGTTTGGGCATCTGGTTGACCTCACCACAGGGTAGAAAGTTAGAAAGCATCCTGAAGGGGAGAAACAGGAACCAGAAAGCAGGGTCCACCCTATCTGACTTGGGTTCAGAACACCTGGCCCAGATGCTCCTTCTGACCTCTACAGTTACCAGGCATCGCACGAGGACACACAAATTTCAAGGGAAGCACTCCAAAGTACAGGAGTAGATTCTCTATTCAACTTGGTCTAAGAATGGAACTCTCTCTCTCTGAACTTCAGCTTTCCTATATATGTAAGATGGGAATAAAAATTGTACCTGCTTCTTAAGGTTACTGTGAGTATTACATGAGTTAATACCACCATTCAGATACCTAGCACGCAGTAAACATTCATGTAATTTCAGCTAGTACTGTGCCCACACATGTATATATAAATAAGTGCACATTCATATGTATGTTATAAGCCAGTTTCAGAAAACGTTTTGAAGACAGATATGTCTACCAGCATTTAACACTTGACTATATTCTTCAGCAGTTGTAACGGTATAACTGTCTTCAAAATTACTGACCAGCAAGTCCAAATACAGTCAAAGGGAAAAAAAGAGGATGCAAAATATTTAGAATTTTATTACTTCTAACTTCACAAAGTTCTGTCCAAGCAGATATTAGTCTTCAGGGTTTTTTTTTTTTCTTTTCAAATAGGGCAGAAACAAAAGTTTCAAAGTCTAAATGCCTCAAAACTGAATATAATTGTTTCCATTATTATCATTAACTTAAGCATGGATTATTCCACATTTATATTTCCAGTGGAATCTTCAGAAAAAACTCAGCTGCCAGCCAGTGCAAGCCTGCTTCTCATGGGTCTGAATCCAGCATCCCTGGACAGTGCCCCCCACACCCCCTCAGAGCAGCACCACATTAGCCACGAGGCACTGACTTCATGCCAGGGCAGCCTGATCCGATGGAACAGGAAGCTGTTTAAAGGAGCTTGAATTTTCCACTGGCTGTTTTACCACAAAAAAGTAGTTATTTCCCAAAGGATCACCATTCCAGACTCAATATGTAGCATTTGCGGAACACTTTAAAACATGAGGTGTTTCTGTGCCCTTTAGCTTTGCCTGGAAATGGGTTGGCTAATGTATATGAATTCTAGCCTTGTCATCATCATTGCCATTACCAATGCCACCAGAATCATCATTATCCTCATCATCATCATGGCTCTCATTTTTTGGGAATTTACTATGTGCCAGGCTCTGTCCTGGGTGCTTTATTTATATATATATATATATATATCCCCATCAAATTCTATCCATAACCAATGAGCTACATATCCTTGTCTTACAGATGAGGAAACCAAGGCACTAAGAATAGAAAGGTTATCTAACTTGTTCACGGTCACACAGGTAGAGTAGAGCAACGGCTGGGCACAGTGGTGCACACCCAGCCCTTTGAGAGGCCAAGGGCCAAGAATCACTTGAGTTCAGGAATTTGAGACCAGCCTACGTCACATAGGGAGACCTCATCTTTACCAAAAATAATAATAATAAATTAGCCAGGCTTGATGGTTTGTGTCTGCAGTCCCAGCTACTTGGGAGGCTGATGTGGAAGGATTGCCTGAGCTCAGGAGATGAAGGCTACAGTGAGCTGTGATCATGTCACTGCACTCCAGTCTGGGTGACAGTGAAATTCCAAAGAAGGAAGGAAGGAAGGAAGGAAGGAAGGAGGAAGGAAGGAAGGGAGGGAGGCAGGGAGGAAAGAAAAAGAAAGTGGAGAATTTGCACTTGGACATCTAGCTCTGGAACCTACACTCTTTGCCATAACCATTGCTAGCATAACTGCTTTACATAAGACAAAGAATTACATTCCCAATGGATAGATGTTTCAATCACCTTCCTTCCAAATGCAAAACATCTGCAGTCATGTACATTTTATTGGATCTTCTAAGATTCTCCTTTGGTCATTTTTAACAAATTTTCCGTCAAACACACTGGAAGATATCCTAGTCTCGTGTATTGAAAGCCTTAGACACACAGTTACTGTTCTTTAGTTTTAAGTGATCATGTAACAAAATCCTGGGTTCTTTTTTTAATAGAATGGGTCAGTACCAAGGTCAGTTCATAATAAAGAATTTTCAAGAAAAAATAAAAAACAGGAATTGGCAATGTGTTGTAAGAAAAGATTGCACGAGCCAGGAAGCAACTTAGAGATGTTTAAATTTTCCCTGACATGAATGCTGACCACCCAGGGGAATAAAAAAAAACACCTGTCCCAGGCAGGCAGTGATTCAGGCAGGGCACGTGGATCTCCAGAACATGAAACTTGAAGAGGCTTCTCAGTTACCTGCCAAATTAGCGGCCTCACAAGCTCATGAAAAGTCACACAGAAGCCTTTTGACCCAAGACCTGGTCGTAGCTGTGTCTCTAACAGAGGGGCCACTTTTGGTGAATCAGTGAATCTTCTCTTATATCATTTTTTTCAATGATCAAAAAGTATATTAACTCTTTCAAAGGATTTGAATGAGAATCACAAAGGAAAATATACAAAAAAGGGCTTTAAAATGTGAAACGTATATGAGACGTTGGGGAAAAGAAGCATGAAAATAATGTGATTGTAAAACAGGAAGATCCTTATCAAAAGAGGCATATTGGGCAGCTAAGGGTTATGAACTGCTGCCTGAACATCATGTAGGTTGAAGTCTGAGGAATGCCTGAGTCAATTTCTATAAAATTAGCATATCTGTTCAAATCTTATTCATAAGAAGGAATTTTGCTGCAGAAGCATTCAATGGATCTGAATGTACCTTGGCCACTTGCTGGACTGAATGATTATTATTTTTTGTCTCCTTTGACTGAACACTGGGTTCCTGGGACCAGCTTCCTGAGGGTATTGTTGGTGAACAAGCCTCCCACCATGAATTTTCTTTACTGTTATCATAGCTGGTTTTAATAGCACTTGGAATTTTTCCTTTTCAGACATTCTCACTTGGAATGTACTAATTTTAATGTTAGATGTCGGTTTTAGCTAATCTGTTCTAACTCCCTGAATGGACCATGTTGTTTTCAGAGAGAAAAATATCCTTCCCAGACAGTGTCTCCTAGAACTAAAAGCTCCCTTCCCTGACTCACAGCCCTGGAAATGTGGAGTGAGGTGACGAAGAGGCTTGAAAAGCTCTTGAGGGATTGTGGTCCACTAAATCGTACTGCTGGCCTTCCTCCGCCCCCTCCCCACCCTGTTGCACACTGGGCTGGTGCTTCACCATTCCTCAGCCATAATAGGCATCCCGGGTTAATGAGATGAGACATGCATGATTTGCAAGGTCACCTGAAGCAGGTCAGGGATTTATGGGCCTCCATTCTGTTTTCTAGGGAGCGGGGGAGATGGCAGGCAAATCAAGCAAAGGGAGAAGTTAGGAAACGGAATGTGACCAGTTGCAGAATAAAAAAAAAATTTAGAAGACAAAGCAAACTCCCAGGTCACACTTTATGAACCAGAGTGGTTTCATCATCTCTGGAAAGTGTATAATGTTGTATTGGGCCCTGAATGGAGTGAATCAGAACAAAATAATCTCTATACTGAAACGTTATACAACCAACCCCTGTTGGGCAGCTACTTTTTGAAAGTCACTGTATAAGATGCCTTGGTAGAGTCAAAGAATATAAGGCATAGGCAAAGCCCTCAAGAAGTTAATAACCTATTTGCAGAAAAAAAAAATAGAAGGACAAAAAACACTATTTTAATATAATAATTCAAATACAAAGTATGTCACAGGGCAGCTTATTATGGGATGAGTAATAAGGAATTTTAGCAACATAGGATTAAAAGGAAAATGGCAGTTAATGGGTTAAAGAAATAAATGAAAACCATATTCCTTTCCCTCAGTAGCTTACAAACTAGTGGGGTGATTTTTATGTTAAAAGGTAATTGGTAGCTAGGTGCAGGGGCTCACGCCTATAATCCCAGCACTTTGGGAGAAAGAGTAAGAGGATTGTTTGAGTCCAGGAGTTCGAAACCAGCCTGGAAAACATAGTGAGACCTCATCTCTACAAAAAAATTTTAAAAATTGTCTGAGCATGGTGGCATGCCCCTATAGTCTCAGCTACTTGGGAGGCTGATGTGGGAGGATCACTTGAGTTCAAGAGTTTGAGGATGCAGTGAGCCAGAATTGTACCACTGCACGACCACCTGGGTGACAAAGTGAGACCCTGGCTCAAAAATAAATAAATAAATAAAAGTAACTGGTGATAATCTTAGACAAATGCAATAATGCAAATAAGAGGGGAGACCCCCCAAAACTGGAATTTATTTATTAAAAATTGTGTTTTTATTCTTTTTTTTTTTTTGAGTTGGAGTCTCACTCTGTCACCCAGACTGGAGTGCAGTGGCCGCTCCCGGTCACCGCGGCCTCGACCTGCTGGGCTCTGGCGATCCTTCCGCCTCAGCCTTCAAGCAGCTGGAACTACAGGCCCGGCTAATTTTTTGATTTATTGTAGAGATGAGGTCTCGCCAAGTTGCCCAGGCGAGTCTCGAACCCGCGGGCTCAGGCAATCCACTCACATCAGCCTCCCAAGGCACGGGATTACAGGCTGAGCCACCGAGCTCTGGATTAATTTAGGGTTGGGGAAATATGCTCAGTAAAGGAGGTGTGGTTGAGGTATGGATCCAAGATTGGTTGTGTTACATATGAAAGGCATGAGTTGTGTATTATCCCTAGGAATCAGCAGTTTCTCACAGCCAGCAAACTGCCCCCTGCCACAAGATGTTAAACCATCACAGAGGACATGAAAAACATTTCCCACATGCTCACCCTTCAGGACCCCACAGGACTCTAGCTACAAAGGTCCCTAGGGGAGGCTACACTCTGCTCTCTTGACAGCTACCTAAGACTGCCCAGCCCCCACCTTCCCCAGTGGTGGAGAACAGTGGGAAGGAAAAAGGGCCATGGAAGAGAAATCCCAGTCTAAGGGAAGGGCATGACTAGAGTCCAGAATCACCTGGCTCATGGGGAACTGGAGAAAAGAGACTTAGCAGAACAGAGCTGGCATCAGGTCAATAGCAAGAGCGTGAAGGGTGCAGGAGGGGAGTCAAGTAACCTAGAGCTGAGCAGGGGGTGCTGAGGAGCTGAGCGGTCATCCAACTGGGGGCTGGCGAGTGAGCTCAACTCAGCAGTGACCCCTCTCTTTGGCCACCCAGCTGCCAGCTACTTGGGGCTGCCCCTGGGGTGACTGTCCTTCCTCTGACACACTGAGGTGTGTGGTCATCTCTCAATCCTTCCTCCCTTCCCATCCTCCCATCATGAGGCCCTTGGCCTTGAAGAAGAGAGTTGCCCACAGACAGGTGGGAGAATGTGTCTGCCCTGTGTGGCTGGAGCTTGGGCCTGAGTTTCCTTTCCTCCCCCGTCTCTTTTCCCAAGCACCAGTATAAAAGAGGATGTTGCAGAATTAAACCAGCTGCAGTGGCATGGTTTGTGTTTCAATCCAGTAGCCATGGCTGTCAGCACTGTGGCCTCCTGATGAAACAAATGAGGAAATAAACCACCACAAACCACAGATTGATGTATGATCATAGCCAAGGCTGATTGTGGCTCTCAGATTATACTTTGAATGCCTGGGTTTCGAAGGTCTGTAGATGAACCTCTGGAATGACTGAAGAAAAAAAGAGAAGGAACAAATCAATAATATCAAGAATAAAAATGAGCATACATGAAGATATAGCAGAGATTTCATATATACTAAGAGAATGATATATCATTATGCAAATAGATGAGAAAGATGAAATAGACAAATTTCTAGAAAAATAGAACTGACCAACTGCAGTGTTATAATACATATATACTGATTTTCAACCATGGCTCCTGGCTTCTACTCCCATAGTCTTTGTTATAATGTTGGGACACTTTAGGTCTCAGGAAACAGAATCTCTTTCTGACTTTCTCCCGCCCTCATTTCCCCTGCCTAAGGCAGAACTCTAATCTGATTGTGGGTCAAAAGACCCTCATTCCAGAGAGAGTCCTGCCCCATACCTTAGAGAAGGGAATGCTGTCCAGGGAGGCCAAGGAAAGTCTGAACAGACAGGGATTGTTGGATTTAGATTATGTGCTTTTTGTCCAATGGTATTTCTACATGGTTGCAATCATGCCTACGTAATGAAACCTCCACAAAACCCCCAAAAGACATGGTTTGAAGAACTTCCAGGTAGCTGAACATGTGGAGGTTCCTGGAGGGTAGTGTCCTGGGGAGGGCATGGCGGTTCCACGCCCCTTCCTACACTTTGTCCTGTGCATCAGTATCCTTTGCAATATCCCTTATAATAAATTGGTAAACATGTTTCCCTGAGTTCTATGAGCCACTCCAGCAACTTAATCGAATCCAAAGAGGGGTGATGGGGACCCCAACTTGAAGCGAGTCGGTCAGAAGTTCCAGAGACCCAGACTTGCAACTGGTGTCTGGTGTGGGGCAGTCTTGGGGACTGAGCCCTTAACCTGTGGGATCTGGTGCTATCCCTGAGCATATAGTGCCAGAACTGAATTAGATGACACCCAGCTGGTGTCCATTATTTGATGTGTGGGGGAAAAGCCATACATTTAGGCACAGAAGTCTTTTTCTGTGTTGATGATTGTTGTGGTGGTAATGTGAGAACAGAGGAAAAACATGAGTTTTCCTGAAAGACCAACATTTGATTAAAGAGAAATAGAATGCCCAAGTAGTTTTATATTTACCAGGAAACTTTGAATCAGTAGTTAAATATCCTTCCCCATGAAAACGCCAGGCCCAGATTTTTTTTTTTTAATTCCCAGAGAAGTTTCTTCAAGTTTTAAGAAACAATCTTATTCACTTCCAGTGAACGGAAATGGAAGGAATTCTTCTCCACTCATTCTATAAGACCATTATAATTTTACACCCAAACCAGACAAGATACATCACATAGGCAAAATTGCAGGCCAAGTTCAATCATTAACATAGATGTCAAAAACCTAAACAAATGATTAGCAAACCAAGTTTTAAAAATATATTTATAAATATAACAAATACTGCCAAATTGGAGTAAACCCAGGAACTACCGTTAAAGATAGTTTTAGAAAATCAATTGGCTGGGCGCAGAGGCCAAGGCGAGGGGACTGCCTGAGTCCATGGGTTCGAGACCAGCCCGGGCAACTTGGTGAGACCTCATTTCTACAATAAATAAAAAACTAGCTGGGTGTAGTAGCATAATCTAGTTCTGGCTACTTGGAGGACTGAGGTAGAAGGAGTGCCTAAGCCCAGCAGGTCGAGGCTGTGGTGGCTGTGAGCATGCCACTGCACTCCAGCCTGGGTGACAGAGTGAGACTCCATCTCAAAAAAAAAAAAAAAGATCAATTAGTGTAGTTTGCCACATCAGTAAATTAAAGAGAAAAACCATATGACAATATGAATAGTTGCAAGAAAAGCATTTTAAAAAAATTATTAGCACATTTGGATTAAAAAAGAACATTCCCAATCTGTAAAAACAGTTATGCCAAAAATCCATGCAAATATTATTCTTACTGGTTTGATGTTAAGAAATAATACCTTTAAAGTCAAGAAAAAGACTAATACACTCACTATTACTGTTTGTATGGTATTAGAAATTCTAGCCAGGGCA
This sequence comes from Tarsius wallacei, assembly GCA_963574415.1. Lineage (NCBI taxonomy): Eukaryota > Metazoa > Chordata > Mammalia > Primates > Tarsiidae > Tarsius > Tarsius wallacei. The sequence goes on from CAUYQG010023020.1 coordinate 18,066, forward strand.
ATAAGATAAGAAAAATTAATACAATTCATAAACACTGAAAAGAAAGAAATAGAATTTATCATTATTTGAAGAAATAATTATCTACATAAGAAACACAAAATGAAAAAGAAACACAAACTGGTCTGCAAACAAGTGAGAGATTAAAAAGATAATTTAGCAAGGTGGCCAGATACAAAATTGATATATAAAATCAATTGTAAGCCGGGCTCGGTGGCTCAGCCTGTAATGTGGGATTACACCATGCCTTTGGGAGGCTGAGGTGAGTGGACTGCCTGAGCCTGCGGGTTCAAGACCCGCCTGGGCAACTTGGTGAGACCTCATCTCTACAGTAAATCAAAAATCAGCTGGGCGTGGTAGCACACGCCTGTAATTCCGGCTACTCGGAAGGCTGAGGCGGAAGGATCGCCGGAGCCCAGCAGGCCAAGGCTGCGGTGGCCGGGTAGCAGAGTGAGACCCCAACTCAAAAAAAAAAAAATTAGGAGTACTAGACTATAACTCAGATCTGCTAAACTGGAATCTCTGGACATAGAACCTGGGAATTTATATTTCTAGCAAGCACCCTAGACACATGGAATCAGAATTCCCTTTCCAGATGTGATGCCTCAACTATTTCTAACTGCCCAAATGAAATGACAGCAACTTCAAACTGAAATCACTTATAGCAAACTAAAGAATAGGTATTTTATATTGCTAATCGTAGATCAAGGGCCCTGGTTGATGACTTATCCTGACCACACATTCTGGCCCTGATGTTTTACATTTTAGATTGATTGATCAGTCTATCGATTAATTTATCTGTTTATTTTGAGGTGGGCTCTTCCTGTGTTGCCCAAACTGTACTCTATCCATCCATCCATCCATCCATCCATGTTGGGATGGGCTCTTCCTATGTTGCCCAAGCTGAACTTGAGCTCCAGGACTGAAGCAATTCTCCTGTCTAAACCTCCTGAGTAGGTGGGACTGCGGCAGCAAATCACCACACCTAGCTAGATTTCTGTATTTATTAATTTTCTGACAGATGACAATGAAGTATCATACTCTAACAAAAATCAATATATTGTGATGATTCTCCTACAGACGGAGGTAAAGTATCTTGTGAAAGGAGTACTTTTTTTCTTCTTTCTTTTTTTTTTTTTAAGTGTGAAAGCAGGATTTATTGAGAGGACAGAAAAGCTCCCATAGTGGGAGGGGACCCAAAGGGGTTGCCGGAAGGAGTATTTTTTTCTAACTCACAATAATAACACTAAAAGCAAAAACAATAATAATCTCTAACATTTAAAATGTGCTTACTTCCTGTCAGGCATAGCTCTAAGTGCTTTGTACTCATTAATTCATCAAATCCTCCTAATAATCCTTTGACATAAAGGACCACTCACTTTGGCATGAGTGAGCTACAAAAATAACGCTAATTTGCAGAAGCAGGAATTCTCTCTCAGGAAGCAACCCCATATCTGGTCAAAGCCTCAACACATACACATCTGAACACCAATTTTTTGGCATCTATGAAGTATAGAAGAGATGAAGCTAAAACACTTTAGATTAGAAATTAATTAAAAATTACCACATGCCTACAATAAAATCTGCTACAAATTTTAAGCAGGGCTACATCCCATATTAAGTAAACTACAGCATGTATACTGAAATAACTAAATAAAATAATTTAATTACCTGCTTAATTATATAATTTATAATTTTTCATCTAAATACCATCATGTGTCTGATAAAGACAAAGACTTTGGCTTGATATAATATTTAGATGTCAGTAAGTTTAGCTGTTTCCTCCATTCACTACTAGAACGTGAAAAACATGTCATTACACTTAAATACACACACTCACATCTATTTGCAATGGTAGGAGGATAAAGGCATGATTCCTTTGAAAACTGTATTAAAGCGCTACAACAAGCCGGGCTCGGTAGCTCAGCCTGTAATCCCAGCGCTTTGGGAGGCTGAGGTGAGTGGATTGCCTGAGCCGGCGGGTTCGAGACCCGCCTGGGCAACTTGGTGAGACCTCATCTCTACAACAAATTAAAAAATTAGCCGGGCGTGGTAGCACGTGCCTGTAGTTCCAGCTACTTGGAAGGCTGAGGCGGAAGGATCGCCGGAGCCCAGCAGGTTGAGGCTGCGGTGGCCAGGAGCACTGCACTCCAGTCTGGGCGACAGAGTGAGACT
>CAUYQG010023025.1:0-28709 GCA_963574415.1 Tarsius wallacei
CGCCTGTAATTCCGGCTACTCTGAAGGCTGAGGCAGAAGGATCGCCGGAGCCCAGCAGGTCGAGGCTGCGGTGGCCGGGAGCGGCCACTGCACTCCAGTCTGGGTGACAGAGTGAGACTCCAACTCAAAAAAAAAAAAAGATAACAAGTATGATTCCAACTACTGAGAAGAAACTATTAACAGTATATTTAATGATGCTACTACTTAAGAAGTAAATGACCCTCTTTACTTTATCACTAATCTAATATTTCATTCTCCATTGAAACAAAGAGTTCTCTCAAGTTTGAAAGTAAGATCACCACTTTCAAAAACAGTGGGGGTGTGCTTGGTAAGACTACATTTTACCATAATACCACATTTTAGGTAAGATGAACCAGTGTAGACTCCAATGTCAACATTGACTTATAGCATAGAAACACAAAAAATAATTTTAGATGAAATAAAAATCCTTGGGGAAATTTTTTAAAATTTTTAATTACTTTGTACATATGATGACCTCATATGGAAACAACACAGAAAATAAAAACTAAACAATTCATTTCCAGAATGTCTTTATTTTTAATGAATTCCCAACAAAGAAGAATATCTAGCTCAGTCAAGAGTGTTTTCCAGGCACACTTCAGAGATATTACAAGTTCAGTTACAGAATACCACAATAAAGTGAGTTGAAAAAAATAGTTTGTTTGTCCAGAACATGGAAAAGTTATGTTTATACTATACTGTAGTCCATTCAGCGTACAATAGCATTATATCTTTTTTAAAGTGCATACCTTAATTTAAAAATACCTTATTTCTAGTATATGCTAACAACCATCTGAGCCTTTAGCGAGTCATAACCTTTTGTTGGTGCAGGATCTTACTTCGATGCTGACGGCTGCTAATTGATCAGGGTAGTGGCTGCTGAAGGTTTGGGTGGCTGTGGCAATTTCTTTAAGTAAGACAATAAAGTCTGCTGCACCAATTGCCTCTTCCTTTCACAAAACATTTTTCTGTACCATGCTGCTTGATGGCATTTTACCCACAGTAGAAATTCTTTCAAAATAGGAGTAGATTCTCAAACCCTGTTGCTGCTTTATCAACTAAGTCTGTGGAATATTATAAATTTGTTGTCATTTTAACAATGGTCACATAGCACCTTCACCAGAGGTATATTTCAACTCAAGAAACCACTTTCTTTGCTCATTTGTATGAAGCAACTCCCCACTCATAAAGTTTTATCATGAAATTGATAACTTCAGTCATATTCAGCCTCCACTTCTAACCTTAGTTCTCTCTCTCTTTTTTTTTTTTTTTTTTTGCCACATCTGGAGTTACTTCCTCCACTGAAGACTTGAACCTTTCAAAGTCATCCATGAGGGTTGGAATCTACTACTTCTAAATTCCTGCTACTTTTACCCCCTATGAGTGTTCTTAATGGTATCTAGAATGGTGAATTCTTTCCAGAAGGTTTTTCAATTCACTTTGCCTGGATCCATCAGAGAAATCAATACCCATGGCAGCTATAGCCTTACAACATGTATTTCTTAAATAATAAAGCTCAAAAGTCAAAATCATTCCTTTATCTGTAGGCTGCAGAATGGATATTACATTAACAGGCATGAAAACAACATTTATCTCCTTGTACATCACCATCAAAGTACTTGAGTTACCAGGTACATTGTCAATGAGCTATAATATTTTGAAATAATTTTTTTCCTTTGCAGTAGGACTCAACAGTGGGCTTAAAATATTTAGCAGACCATGCTGTAAACCGAAATGCTATCCTCCAGGTTTTGTTGTTGCATTTATAAAGCACAGGAAATATAGATTTAGCATAATTCTTAAGGGTCAGAGGATTTCAGAATGGTCAATAAGCACTAGCTTCAACTTAAAGTTACCAGCTGCATTGACCCCTCACAAGAGAATCAGCTTGTCCTTTGAAACTTTAAATCTAGGCATTGACTTCTCTCTGGCTATTAAAGTCCTAGATGGCAACTCCTACCAACAGAAGGCTGTTTCATCTATACTGAGAATCTGTTGTTTAGTGTAGCCACCTTCATCGGTGATCTTAGCAAGATCTGGAATAATTTGCTGAAGCTTCTATATCAGTAGCACTTGCTGATTCATCTTGTACTTTTATGATATGGAGATGGCTTCTTTCCTTAAACTTCATGAACCAACCTCTGCTAGCTTCCAACTTTCTTCTGTCACTTTCTTACCTCATTCGGCCTTGATATAACTGAAGAAAGTTAAGGCTTTGCTGTGGAGTGGGCTTTTCTTTTTTTAGAGTTGGAGTCTTGTTGCCCAAGTTAGAGTGCAGTGGCACACTCATGGCCACCGCAACCTCGACCTGCTGGCCTCAGACGATCCTTCTACCTCAGCCTTCCAAGTAGCTGGAACTACAGGCATGTGCCATCATACCCAACTAATTTTTCTTGATTTATTGTAGAGATGAGGTCTCGAAACCCTGGACTCAGGCAATCCTCTTGCCCCCACCTCCCAAAGTGCTGGGATTACAGACATGAGCCACTGCACCCAGCAAAATAGGCTTTTGCCTAAGGGGATGTTGTGTTTGGTCTTCTATCCAGACTCAAAGTTGCTCCGTTTCAACAATAAGGTTGCTTTTCTTTCTTATCATTTTTGTGAGTAGCAATTTTAATTCCTTCAACAACATTGCTTTTGCATTCACAGTTCGGGTGTTTGGTATGAGAGGCCTAGCTTTTGGTCTGTCTCAGCCTTTGATATGCCTTCCTCACTAAACTTAATCATTTCTAGGTTTTGATTTAAAGTGAGAGATCTGAAATTCTCTTTTTACTTGAACACTCAAGAGAGCGTTGTAGGGTTATAATTGCCTAATTTCAATAGTGTTGTGTCTCAGTGAATAGAAAGGTACAAAGAGATGGATAAAGATGCGGAAATGACCAGTCAGTGGGTGGAGCAGTCAGAATACACACAGTATTTATCAATGAAGTATTGATTACATCTTATTTGGGCATGTTTTTTGCCCCTCCCAAAACAATTAAACAGTAACATCAAAAATAACTGATCACAAATCACCATGACAGATATAATAAATCACCATAACAGATATTATAAAGTTTGAAACATTGTAAGAATTACCAAAATGTGACACAGACACACAAAGTAAGCACATACTCTTGGAAAAATGGCATTAATAGACTTGCCTGACACAGTGTTGTCACAAACATTCGATTTGTAATAAATAAATAAACAAATGAAACAATATTTGTGAAGCGCAACAAAGCAAAGCACACTAAAATGAGGTATGCCTGCATAAGTTGGTCTAGCTAAATCACAGAACTACAGTCTAGATCACTATTTTCTGACAAACATAGCTATCCCTGGGATATTTCAATCAACCCAAATCCACATGGTCTATACAGCTTAGGCATCTGGGGACACTGGATGGAATATGAGTGGCTTCAATCAGTGATTGTTTTAGACCCCAGACTTAGTCCAAGCAATGAGTGGAAAAAGAAGCTAGAACCAACGTTTGCAAAATGCTTATGATAACATGTTTAGGTATAGGTATAAAAGGTTTGTATCTGTTTGAACATATCGTGTGATAACTAACTATAGATCACAGTGTCCTATTCCTTGCTAAACAGTGAGAATTGAGGAAAACAACCAGGACTCTGAGTGATTGTTTACCCTCTCTAGGATTTTTCTAACACGGTATTTCAGGGTAGCACTTTAGTTCTGTTCCCCCCAAGGCATACCCCTATTGCCTGCCAAGTATTATTCCCACTTCCCTTTCCAATATGCCTTATCAGTTCCAACAGGATTCGCATTTATCCCGAGGAAGGAGACAAAACCAAAATCACTACAGAATTTAATTTGTGTATACTTTTCAAATAATACTGTATTATTATTTTAATAGGTATTCTGAATCCCTGTTTATATTTCTCCTCTCAAAGATTCCACGTCAAGCAATTGTTCTGCTTCACCTTTAGTACAGATATCTTTGGATATTTATCAACTTTCCTGGTCCTTGCCACATAGACTGAAGGCATTAAGAATGCCTGCTGCATTTCTGCTTTACTATGTCCATTCATATTCCTGGTTTCCTATTTTTAATACAGCAGGACTAGTTGGGATATGAAACTATGGGGAATTGGCATTTGATGTGCATATTAATTTTTGCCAGAAAACTATTCTTTGCTAGATTTTTATCTTGTTATCAAGAGTCACACCCAGTAGTCACAGAACAGGAGGAAGTGAATTCATAGTCTGGGTAGGGAATACATATTCTGGTACCTCAACAATATAGAAATTGACAAAACTCCTGCATACATACATAGAAAAGTTATCTCCAAGTAAGTCAAGTTATCTGTTAACTGCATTTCTGGTTTAAAAGACTAGTTCTGTTTGTTTATTTGACTTTTTAAGGAGAAAAGTATTCAAGTTTATGTCTTTGAAAAGATGACCACAAGATTTTCAGTAGTTGTATTTACCCTTTGAAGTTTCTCTAAAATGTTATAAACCTACAGTTACTTAATTGAGGTCTTTTGAAAAAATACTATTTAATGTATCTGCTCTTATTTTTTTTTAGGTCAGTCTTGATTCTCGAGTTAGAGAGGTGATCAATAGAAATCTGTTGGATCCTAATCCTCACATGTACGAAGATGCCCAACTTCAGATATATACTTTAATGCACAGAGATTCTTTTCCAAGGTTTTTGAACTCTCAAATTTATAAGTCATTTGTTGAAAGTACTGCTGGCTCTTCTTCTGAATCTTAATTTTTCATTAAAACCATCATTTTGGAGGGCTGGGATGAAAAATAAAAGTAGTTAAATAACATCAGAAACTGAGTTCCTGGAGAACTACAGTTTAGCATTTCTCAGGCTACTGTGAAAATACAACTATTATGATCTTTGTCTCCATTTTTATCAAGGTTATCCATGGTTAAGTTTGGAGAAAATACCATACACACACACATACAAAAAAAAAATAAATTGCCAAATTGTTTGTTTTATTCAACACTCATTCTACTTGCAAGCAAACTATATCTGTTGTCCTATGACCAGTCTCCTAGCGTATCTCCAGAGACTGCATGTGCAAAGTAAAACTGCTTCATTTGCCACGTAGTTGTTGTAATATTTAATCCAATAGCATAACTTATATCTGTATTTAAGGACTTTTGTGCAATATGGTCTTATAGAAATAATTGCCAAAATTTGGCCGTGGTTTGCATTTTTTAAACATAATCTAAAACAGAAAAAGATGATTTTTACAATGTGACAATGGTATTCAACATGGTGTATACTGTGCTTGGTACATTAATTTTGAGGCCAATATTTCTGTACATGAGAAAAAGAGCTATTTATCTCTGTTTGCTGGAAAATCCTAATGGGGGAATCCTCTGGTTGTTCACTGCCAAAACTGTGGCATTTTCATTATAGAAGATTTTGCTATGTTAAAAAAGAAAAAAAAAAATGAAGAAAAGAAAAAAAGCACAATCTGAAGATACCTTAATGACAAATCAAAGAGTGATATTGCTTTTCATTGTAATAGAAGAAAATGAATCTATGTATATATCAGATGTCCAATACTGTAATTAATTTATTAAAGACTGGCTCTCCAGTTCTGAAATGGTTGTGTAAAGTTATGTACTGCAGCAAGAAAAATAAGGTTGATAGCTTAGTTTTGGAACATGAAGAAAAAGATTTAATAAGAGAATGCCTACATGTAGCACTGTAAAACATTTTGATGAATAGCATCTGTCCTGTGGCATATTTTCCTTGAAAGTAAAATCCAATGAAAAGCTAAGTTTTTACTGAGAAAAGTTTAATAAGGATTATGAAGAAGATAATTTTCTACTTTGGACCTTAACTGTTTTCACATTATATCTTAAGAATAACTTATTTTAAAGATGTTGAAACCAAACTAGTACTTCTCATCCATAATTAAAGGGCAGTGCAGTGCTCAAATCTTCTAGCTGCCATATTATTTTTTATAAGTACACCAAATCTTTAAGACAAAATACTTGCCTGATGTTGTCATGTACATCTGACCTTAAAGAAAACAATATCCTGTCATGCACAAAAGTGATGATGATGATAATAATGTGTCATATTTATATCACAATGTTACATTTGAATATTAATATCCCCTGGAGACTATTTTTTTAATCTTAAACTGAATGAATATAATACTGAGTAACCTAAATGAAAGTTTTAAAAAGATTTATATCCACTGAGAACACTGGCCTTATATTAAGGATGATATTAAAATTATAGGTTTTCTTTGTCATTTTTTTAACTACCTCTCATTTTTTAATTTATTAAACATGTTTTTTAAAAAACAAGTTTGGGGTTTTCTTTTTAAATTTATTTTACTTAAAAGGATGGCATCGCAAGTTTCTTTTTCCATAAGCTTAAAACATTTCAAGAATTTTTTTTAAGTGAATTTGATTTTCTAATTTATACAGACTTCAGGAGACATGTTAAAAGGGCTATTATCTATTCCCTATGCAAATATTTTAACTGTTGCAGTGTTTGACAAAATGGGATTTAAAAAATTGCAAAGTAGAAAGCAAAATATTCTGTTTACACTGGCGTTGCTGACTATCAAACCATATTCAGCACTTTTAAATACATTATTTATGAAAATGTAGTTAAAATGCAAGATAGAAAATATTTATAATAATCATTTCTTTTAACAAATGTTTGTTTTTTCTGAAAGTGTTAGTATGTTAAAACATATTTTATCCATGTCACTTAGATATTTACTATTTGAATAATAGTTTTCAGTAATATGTTGAAAAAAGATAGCTATGAAGATGTTTACAAAAAGTGTTATTTTTTTCCTAAAGACAAAACTAAAAGAAACATCACTTCTATTGTGAAGTTCTATTGTTCCTAAATTATTTAATTTTTTTCTTGATTAAAATTGAGTTGATTATGCTACTATGATGTATACACATATATGGTACAGTATCATACTTGTTTCTGTGTTTGAAGTACAATAAATTGGTGCACATGACTAGAAGATATGTATATACTATGATACACCGCATGCATCAATCTTTTTAAATGTAGACTTTATATTCTCGTTGTTACTATATATGATGGTGACCTGCTAGTCATAAGTTATCTTTATAAGATACTTTGGACTATTAGATGAATTGTCTCTTTGACAATACCTTTAACATTTTACCAAATGTAAAAGATAAGGGCCCTTATAAAGAGTCCTAGTCTCTAAACTGGGCATTTGTAGAACACAAATTTTAAAGTTGGTATATCCTTTTGAAACCTGATTAGGAAGTTGTGTTGAGAATGATCCTGGAACAGATTTACACATCAGATGTAGTAACCATGTTATGTGAGCATTTCTGTGCTTAAGTCATATTTTTGGAGTAGGGGAGGGTTTCTCATTTAAGAATGTGTCTGTATATTCTTGCAGTGCTACCAATTTTTAAAGTATGGTATAATTCCTTCTGTTTAAGTTACATAGCTATAATAAACAAAAAGTCCTCAACTGGTGTCTATGCTACCATTTCAAGAGCACAATATTTGTTTTAGTAGAATTAGATTTTTCCCTAGTGAATAATTTTCTTCCTGGGGAAAAATCAGCACTTTAAAAGAAACACTTTGTATTTTAGTTTGCCGAGATATCTTTGTATGTTGTTAGAATTTGCCAATGCACACAGAAAGAGGTTAATGAACTTTCTATAGTGCTTAACTTCAGACATATCTATAATACAAAGAAAAGCAGAGGATAAGCACATGCATATATAAATAAATTGGAGAGCCAGTTCTCTTCAGAGATTGATCAAGTACATAAATCACACCAATAATAGATGGGTGACATTTCTTTACTCTGGTTGTTATGTTACCCAAAGGTAGTTTAGGTATTCTGACAGTGTTACAGTGTGCATATGAACAAGAGCAAAACAGAATTGTGATACTGAAGTTATGAAATACAAAAGACTATAATGCGATTTTTTTTGAAATCTTAAAATATGTACATAGAATGACCAGTTCTGATATTTGGTCATGGTGCATGGAGTGTTTATTAGTATCCTTTAATGCTGCCTAGGTTCTGACTTATGAATAAATTTGTATTGTTTATTTACCTGGTAGTTCAGTTTTGCAAAGAGACTATAGAAATAGGTAAATAATACTTATTTTTAGAGGCAAAAATACATTTTCATGCCATTAATATTATTTAAAATAATACCAGATACTTAATTTTTACTTTATTCATTTTTTTCTACACTTTCAACTTCTGAAAAAAAAATCATATTATAATTGCAACAAATTACACTTGCAAAAAATACCAATATCAGATGCTTTGGTAGAGAAGTGTAAAGGGAAGAAATATACAATCAGAAAATTGAAAAAAAAACCTTTTTTGGAAACCACCTCAAATTTCTTAAAGAGATAGAAAATGTCTATAGTTAGAATCCTATTAAACATGTATTTTGAATACTTTGAGCTTGATTCATTGGCAGATTATTTTGAAAGGTGGTAAAGATATTTCCAGAAAATATTCTTGCCCATCTATTTATATTGACAGTTTATGACCCAAATTTTCAGTTATTGTTCATATACTTATATTTTAGTGTTTTCAGTTTTTAAATGTCTGACCAATATAAAATGTTTGTTTTCCTGAGAAAATGGTATTCAATCTGTAAAATTTTAGTAATTCTCCACTTGTACAATTGCAAATATTTATCAATAAAATTGATACCAAAAGCTTGCTTCAGATTATCTCTGCAACATTTACAATATCCTTGCAATGCACAACAGTGCACAGGGTGATAAGTATTGTTTACAAATACCAGGCTTTGATTTTATTGTAAGTATTTTTATAATTATTACTCTTACGGGTATAGTCCTCTCCAACCCCAAGTGACATCTTTTCAGATGAATTCAAGGGGATATTCAAGATTTTGACTATCAAAGGCAAATTACTGCCCTGACTGATAATAGGTCCCAGTTTGGGAGTTAATTTTATTCCGATGATCACAGCTCTAAAATGAGTAGGGAAAAAGAAACCCTATTAAGCACTGATGACAATAACCAAGTGTAATATTTTAGTATGTCATATTAATATGCTATCAATGTGAAATTCATTCTTCCCTCATTACTTCTCATATTGTCTCTTTACTGTTTCAGAAATTTCAGAATTTTAAAACTGTTGACTTATACCTAACTGCTTGTCACAGCATTGCAGCTTTCAAATAGAAAATTTTAGAATTGTTAAACAGATTGTGTTTCTGTCTTAGGGTTAAATGCTTTTCCTTTCTAAAGCTCTAGCTTTTATTGCTGTATTAAAAGGATGTCACATACAATGCTTACTCATGAAAATGTATGTCTGCAAATTCACATATGGAGTATAGTGTGAAAACATTAGGAACTTAGATACAAATTTGATTTCAAGTTACATATGTGTCTCATGTGACTTTGGGCAAATCATTTATCTTCTAAGTTCATCTCCTCATCTGTAAACAAGGAATATTATCCTTAATCATCAGGATGGCCATAAGCATCAAACAAACATGGAAAGAATAAAATGTAAAATGGAACACATTATTTATTGAAGTTCATCAGCTCAATAATTGCTTTTATAGGGAATTGTCTGTATTGTCATTTTAATGCACTTTCCCCCTATTTTTCAAAATGTACCTTTAAAATGCGATTTAATTATTTCATAAAAATACAATCTTATTTTGAGATAGAGAATATCTATGCTATTGTTTAATTCAATAATGTAATTCAGTCACTATTTTCAGTTGACCAACATCACATCAAATCTATAGAAACGTTTCTTTCAATGACACACATACACTTAGATATAACTGTAGGTTAAAATTAAGATAAATCATTTGATAAGTTTATTTCCAAAGGAAAACATTGCCAAACATAGGAATAGTATAAATATCAAGTCATTTTCCAAATATATAAATGGATGATAGGGCTAAAACTGCGTTATAAGAAAGTGACCATTATCAAACATCATTTTTAATATTAAGGTAGTATTCTTTTCTTTAACAGTATACCATGAAAACAAAAAAGTTGATAAAATGTGTTGATAAAATGTGTTCATAAAATCTTTCATTAACCCTTTTACTTTTGAATAGTTTTAGATTTACAGAAAAACTGCACATTTAGTACTGTCTAGAGGTCCCATATACATCCATGGGACATTTGTCAAAATTAATGAACCAATATTGATTCATTAAGTCCATACTTTATTCAGATTTCCTTAGTTTTTACCTAATGTCCTTTTTCTGTCCCTAGAGTCCATTCAGATTACCTCATTACATTTAGTTGTCATGTCTCCTTAGGCTCCTCTTAGCTGTGAGTTTCTCAAACTTTGTTTTTGATGACTTTAACAGTTTTGAAGTTTGTAGAATGTTTCTCTGTAGGGATTTGTCTGATGTTTTTTCTCATGATTAGACAAGGCTCTTTGCTTTTGGAGAGATCACAGAGGTAAAGTACCATTCTTATTACAAGACATCAAAGGTACATGCTATTATCATGACTCCTCTTACATATTGATATTAACCTTGAAACACCTGACTAAAGCAGTGTGTGTTGATGTTGACCAGATAGCTGAGGGAATGCCTGTTGATGCTGACCCTTAGTCACCTAGTCTGAAGTAGCATCTTTTAGATTTCTTCATAGTAAGGAAATACTTTTTTTTTTTTAAGAGACAGGGTCTTGTGTTGCCCAGGCTGGAGTGTAGTAGTGTGATCAAAGCTCACTGCAGTTTGAACTACTGGGCTCAATCAATCTTCCCTCTTCAGCCTCCCAAGTAGCTGAGACTAAAGGCTCATACAAACACACCCAGGTATATTTATTTTTATTATTTTAGAGACAGAATCTTACTATGTTGTCCATGCTGGTCTTGAACTCCTGGTCTCAAGCAATCTTCCCACCTCAGCCCCCCAAAGTGCTGGAATTATAGTCAGGCATGAGCCACTGTACCTGGTCTGGTAATACATTTTTTAAAGAGATTATATTGAAAGTAAAATTTCTGATCATTTACACTGAGCTAAAATAAATTATTAGCAAATTCCTCAACACTAATATTATGTTTCATTAAATGATTAACAAATACTATGAATATACAATACACTGGAAAGTGAAATTGAAAAATAAAATGCCAAAAGTCTTACCTTAAATAGTCACTTAATAGAGGTGAAAATTATTGTTTTTCCCCTTGAACTACCTGAATAATTCCCTTGATCTTCCACATACTTTGGGTATTAAAGATCTTAGTCTTACTGTCATATGAGGTAACACAAATCGATAACCATTTTGCTTTGTGCTTTTCTGCATTGTCCTCCATTGAACAATGAACACTGACTACTGGAATAATGTAAAAGACTTGATACTTCTCTCCTGGCTTTAACCTATTTGTCAAATATTCAGTGGTTCTTATATATGATTTTAAAATGTTTACAAGGTATTGCAAGTAATTTGAATGTGTTTGGTTCCATAAAGTTTATTATATTGAACATGTACGATTTTTTACTACTATGTTCATTGTACTTAATAATCTATATCCATAAACCAGACTCCACCCATATTTTTTAGTGGACTATAAAGAAGTTTTGAATGCATGAATACAACTTAAAAGGCACCATGCTTGGTTACTCTGTCAGAATAACTGTAGGTAGGTACTCATAAATTGAATAGATAATTCGGAGTATGTTTCCTCCAAATTTTTTCTTGATTTTTATTTCCCCTTCCTTGAATCAGTTTTACCTTTTTAACTGTGTACAATAATACACTTTCTGAAAATACTAGAATTTTCACCATGTAACAGAATTTGAGCATGACAATAATGTAAGAAAATTCAGAAGTCTCAAACTAGGTACTTTTTTGAGTTTTCAAAGTAAATCAAATTACAGCTGTTTTCATTTTACTATATTGTGGAAACCTATGGATATTGTAAAATGCATATGCATTACACTTTCTTAAAATGTTTTGAATTAATAAAGAATTCACCAATGTATCCTTAGACAAGTCACTATTTCCTCACTGATGTAACACTATAGGAATAAAGGTACACTTATATGTGTTACTTAAATTGCTTATGCATCTGAGGGAAAATAATAAATTCTGGCTAGATTTTTTACATTGTTCTCTAAGGCCCATTGCTTATTACAATTTTGCACCTTTTATAAATAATAAACTATATTATTGAAATAATTTACATTTTGAGAATTCAGCTGAGAGATTTATCATGTTAAATTCAAATGACTCCCACCATTGCTATGGTTTAAAAAAATGCAAAGTTGAGTTTAGACTTGGGAAATAACTATTACTAATAGAGATACAAACAGCCTGACCACTGCTGTTCTATACTCAGATGAGAAGTAAAGTAAAATGGGTTTCAACCACTTACACCAATCATACAGCAAAAAGTTGTATAAGGTAGTATAGCTTGAATACACAAAGTGAAATGAAGAACTGAAGGAATTAGTTTTAAGTGGCTAAACTATTTTTGCTTTCTATTATTTGGAGAGTCAGTTCACTCTTCCACTTCACTCTGCATGTGTATGTAGTATTAAGGGATTAAATAGAGGCAATGCAAACTCATTTTTTGTTTTTTGAGTTGGAGTCTCTCTCTGTCACCCAGGCTGAAGTGCAGTGGCACGCAAGCTCATGGCCTCTCCAGCATCGACCTGCTGGGCTCGGCGATCCTGCCGCCTCAGCCTTCCAAGTAGCCAGAACTACAAGCGTGTGCTACCACGCCCAGCTAATTTTTGGTTTATTGTAGAGAAGAGGACTCACCAAGTTGCCCGGGCAGGTCTCGAACCCGAGGGCTCAGGCAATCCATTCGCCTAGGCCTCCCAAAGTGCTGGGATTACAGGCTGAGCCACCGAACCCGGCTGCAAACTCATTTTCTAAGAATTTTATATTTCACTTCAATAGTTTTCATGAGCAAGGATGTTGTAATCTTGATAAAAGCTCCCATTTTTTTTTACCATTTGATTTTAAAAGATTAAATTAGAAGCTGTACTGAAAGAGCTAATTTATTACAACAGTGAAACACCATTTACGAGACCCTGACAAGGCAGTTAGATAATGATAGTTCCTAGAAGCAGCGGTCAGCCTTGCATTCTCAAGAATGTCTCGGTGTATTTATTTTCTGGTGAGCTGTGAATAGGTCCTTTGAAAGCATTATACCAATAAACTACAGAATTCCTGCATTTGCAGTTTTTTGGGAAAGGACGGGAGAAGGGCTTTTGGAGGCGAGTCTATGAAGGTTTCGTTGTGATGTAATTCATTGTCACACAGATTCACTCAGCCTCTTTAAAAAGTAGCTGGCCAGGAATCTCTGACTAGGAGTAAGCAGGAACGAACAAACAGGTGAGGAAGAAAGTTGTCTGAAAGCAAGTAAATTGCGTAGCATATGAACTGCAGGGTAAATTTTGCAAATTCATTTGGTGGTTATCTTAGAACACACTTGTCATGTCCTCATTCACACGAACCTGATTCATCGTCGAAAACAGAAACATGAGCAAGAAAAAAGCAAGAGTGAACGAACACACACACACACAACCAGCTCAAAATTCGCTTTTGGGGACCAATGGCCAGGCTGGTCCTGGGGACAGACTTCGTGGCTGTGGTCCCAGCTCCGGCGACGGACTCGGCCCTGCCCTCTGCTGCGGCTCTGGAAGCCTCCTTTCCCCTCTAGACCCTGGGCAACAAATCCTCGCCGTCAGCATACAGACTGGCACCTCGCAGCCTTACCCTTCCGGACCAACACGCCTCCGGGGCACGAGCTAAGAGAGGATTAGAGGAGGTGCCCGAGGTCTCGCGGGCCCGCCCTGGAGATGAGCTGAAACCCCTCCTCTTCCTCTCCCCCACAGCTCTCCACTCTGACCCCAACTTTCGGTCACACGAATTTCACCGCGTTCCTACGCTCGGGCGGAAGTTCCCGCCAGGTTTTCCGGGAGGCCCTGCACAACAGCGGTGTACGCTGGGCGGGGCGTAGTCAGTTCTCGCCCCTATTTCCTACTATGTAGTATCACGTGACCTGCTCTGCCCGGAACTTCCGGTTCTGCTCGAGCTCCGGGCGCTCGACTCTAGCGATGCGGTCCCGACTTCTGTGGGGCGCTGCTCGGTGTCTCTGGGCCCGCGGGGCTACTGGTCCGGCCCGCCGGCCCCTGAGCTGCGATACCCCGCCGCTGGAGGAGCTGTTCGCCCGGGGCGGGCCCTTGCGGACTTTCCTCGAGCGCCAGGCGGGGTCTGGAGCCCTGGTCAGTAGGCCCCAGTTGGCGTCGGCGGCCAAGCTGCTGAACGAGAAGGAGCGGGAGCTGCGGGAGACCGAGCTCTTGCTGCGCGGTAAGGGCAGGGCCGGGGAGCGGCGTCGGAGCACGTTCTCCACTCTTCGTTTGCCTTTTCTACGATGTCACTGGCCAGGTGCCCACACTTTTCCGGAGTTTAACACTGCTCACTTGCAGACGTTTTTGTTTTGGATCAGAGGTCAAGACCTGCGTGCCTTCTGACGCCATCCTTCCCCGAGAGCTCTTGTACTCCCTTGCCGCTGTGTTCCGCCCGCTTGTACGCGTTTATTAGTCGCATCTTCTCTGGCAGGAGCTCCTTAGCTCACCAAGGACAAGTAAGGCACTGGCCCTGTGATGAGCTCTAGAGCAGTGTTCTCAACATGGGGTGTGGAGACCGTCTTCAATAGTATCAGGAGTGGTGCTTGTCAAGCCAGACTTAGGACTCAGAATCTGAGACCTTGGCATGATAAGCATCTTTAACAAGTTTCCCAGGTGTTTCGCGTGTATTGGGCTCTGGAATGGGGCTTAAAGTGTCTGCATTGCTACAAGCTCCCAGGCAGGCGGAAATGCAGGTCCACTGTCCACTTTACTGATCCCTTACTATGCTCCTGCATTTGCTTAGTTAGACACTACTAATTAACAAAAAATTATGGAACTGGCTTTTAGAAGTTTACGGCTTAGTAAAGGAGTTGTCTAATAATTAGTTAAGTAAAATTATGAGTGAATGTTTAACCTGTTCAAAAAAGACCAGAGTGTTTTTTTTTTTAAGGCCGAAATTTAAACGGGGCTTGAAGAGTAGGCAGGAGGTTGTCAGATGGTGCAAGAGAGGGGAATTGAAGGCAGAGGTGACCAGCAAGAGTAAAGGTACCAAATTGGGAAGTTACAATATGGCAGGAGCAAAAAACAGGTGTGGGAGATAACGTAATCAAAACTTGAAATGAGAAAGAACTTTACATGACAAAGAATTTCTGTTTGTTTCTATAAACCATGGGAAATTGGCATGTTTTCAACAAAGAAGTGACATCTTTGTAAAGAAATTAATGTTGGCATCAGTGTTGAATTGGCTGAAAGGCCAGGGAGGAAGCTGCTGAGACAGTCCAAGGGAGAGGTGATGATAGGCATAGGTCTGACTCAAAAAACATTCTGAGGAACAAGCCAGGATTTGGTGGCTTATCCCGGAGAAGGATGAACAGAGACTGAATTCTAAGAAAGTCTTAGGATTCTCGCTTTAGGACATGATTGTACTGCTAATTAAGATGAAAATATAAATGTTGGATCGAATTTATGGGAAAAAATGAGTTTTGCCTTGAATGGCCATATTAAGTTAAAAATGCCCATGAGAAGGACATTCATATAAAGACACCCGTAATAATTTAAGAGGAAACATTACTGGCATAGGAGAAAAATTGAGCTTAAATAATCATGTGAGATTTCTCAGGATATATCGTACATGATCAACCTTAGAGGTAGATGAGAATAATCGGGAAAAAAAGATAGGAAAAGTCTAACAAGGCCAGAAACGCATACTATTTCAGGAGCAGGAAGAGGAGAAAGCTAAATAGATCAAGAAAGAACAGGTAGCGCTTTAGGACCTAGCAGATTAATAAATGAAGCTGTAAAAACAGAATTTCAAGAAGTAAGAAATGGTTAGTACCTGACTTATAAGAGATAAAGCTCACTTTTCCAGCTCACAGTGAAATAAGTCTTTAGGTATGGCAATTTTGTCCCTGGTGATTAAAAAAAAAAAAAGTCTTAATGTGATTATTAGATCCAGCTTGAAAAGTAAATTAGAGTTAACAGACAAGAAATAATAAATATTTCATTTTATTTCCGGAAATCAGCGCGGGAAAAGGGTGGGTGACAACAACAAGCAGTTACTTCAAGGGTTGGAAACAAAAGGACTCTTTTAGAATAAGGAAACCTTAAACATCTTTGTATCTTTGTTAACAGAGAGAAAGAGTAGGCAGGCACGTGGTTGGTGCCCAATAAACATATGTTGATTTATGATACTGAAAGAGGAAGTAAAGAACTAGTGTATTACCACTGCCTGTGAATAGAGCTGCACTATCCAGTACAGGGGCCAGTAGCCACACATGGCTCTTGAGCATTTGTATGTGGCTAGTCTGAATTGAGATGTGCTATAAGTGTAAAATACACACAGATTTCAGACTTGGTATAAAAAATTAATATTTTATGTTAATTACATGTTGATAATATATTGGGTATACTGGGTTAAATAAAATGTAATGTTAAAATTAAATTACTTCTAGATCTAGACATTATTTCCAGTCTCCTTAGCATTGCAGAAATGAAAGGCACCCTAGAGGTCATCCATCTCAGAACTTCCATTTAACTCTTGACATAATTGAAACTCAGAGAAGTTGGGTGTGTTGCCCTAAGAACATCTTAGCGATTGAGCTAGGGATATAATTCATTTTTCTTTTAAAATTCAACACATTTCCCATTTTACCAAATTTCTTCCAAACCATACACTTGCCAAAATAATTTTCACCAATGCCTCCTATACTTGCCTATCTCAATTTTGCTGTTGTCATTTACTGTCCTTGAGTTAATCTTACTTTACTTTTTCTGTCCATCCCCAAAACAAATTCCTTCAAGGTACTATTGTTTTAATATTTAATCATATGGTGCTTTAAGTTATTTGTTGTGAAGTTTTCTACTCCAGAAAAAATATTAAGTAACTAAAATATTAAGTAACTAAAATTATCTATAATGCTGCCTTGAGGGTAGGTCTTATATATGTATTATCCCCAATTCCCAGCATGGTTGGTTCTTAATAAATAAGAATGCAAACTTCATAAGAGTTTGAACTCAACAGAGAACAATTTGTAATAACAAAAATTTCCTCTCCTTACTCTTCTGTATAGGCTGCATATTGTCCATAGGGTAGAGGAAAGAGAAAAAGTATATTTTTAAGGTAAACATCAGAACTCAAAGATGAAACATGAGTAGGGGTAAAGCCAGAGAGAGAGAATTTCGTGGAAATATTCTGTAAACATTAGGCAAAGTCTAATAAATTGGTTGGAGACTTGTTTTATACTAATGAAACATTTACTTGCAAGATGATAAATTTCTACTTTTTAATTCAGTTTTGGCTAACTGGTGAAACTTTCTGGCTTTTTAACTAGCTCAATGCATATGTTATTACACAGCCTAAGTTGGAAAACTAAAAGCACCTTTATCTATGTGACTATTTTATGAAGGTGAAATTATAGAAAAGTTTTGCTATAAAAAATTTTATATTTTTCTATAGAGACCGTTTTTACTTTTAGTTTTACTTGTACTTTATTTTATGATCAGAAAAAAATGTTTTATACCTGCATTCTTATGAGGACAAATGTTTAAAATACTACTTTTAATTAATGGCATTTCTTTAAAGGGCATTTATTTTTCCCTTCAACTATGCTAACAATAAACCTAAACCTGTCAATTTAACAATGATTAAGAAAAACCTCACTGCTGCCTTTTTTTCTTAGATGAGAATGAAGATTTACAGAAACTTGCAGAGAATGAAATAGCTTTGTGTCAAAAAGAAATAACTCAGTTGAAGCAACAGGTATGGTATTTTTGCAAAGAATAAAGCATTAGTGCTGTTATACATTTTATTGGAGGTTTATAAAAAATATTCAAGGCCGGGCTCGGTGGCTCAGCCTGTAATTCCGCGCCTTGGGAGGCCGAGGTGAGTGAATTGCCTGAGCCCGCGGGTTCAAGACCTGCCTGGGCAACTTGGCGAGACCTCATTTCTACAATAAATCAAAAATTAGCCGGGCGTGGTAGCACACGCCTGTAGTTTCGGCTACTTGGAAGGCTGAGGCAGAAGGATCGCCGGAGCCCAGCAGGTCGAGGCTGTGGTGGCCAGGAGCGGCCACTGCACTCCAGTCTGGGCGGCAGAGTGAGACTCCAACTCAAAAAAAAAAAAAAAAACAATTCAAGAAGAAAATAGATTGTTACTATTTAGAATAAATTGCTTTTTTAAGAATTATTATTTTCCAGCTTTATGTAAGTATAATTGAGAAATACAAATCAGTAATGTGAGTTATAGGTATATAATGTATTTAAGATATATATATAATGAGGTATTTTGATATATGCACACCATATATCAAATGATTACCATTATTAAACTGGCTTTTAAAGCAGAAAAAGACCAACTATATGTGGTCCTGATTTTATCATACTAAAAGGATTGTAAGGCTGTCACAGAAAGGTAAATGCCACATCGATAGCACTTTTTTTAAAAAGCAGTGAAATATTGGCATATCTCCCTTGTTTTTTATTAAGGGGACAGAGGTAACACTAGGTAGAAGACATTATGTGAAAGGACTTAAAAGTTCATGAAAAAATGACATTAAAATTTTTTTAAATGCATAAACGAATATCTTGACATGAGCTCCATCAAGTTCAAGACACTACTGTATAATCAATGATAACCAGCATTTAGTCTATCCCTAAAAAAACTTAGTCCTGGGAATTTAACCATGTCAATGATGTGGCGTTTTACATTATTAACTGAAGAAAAATGGGTGCCCTTTACAGATATTTTTAAGATTAGAAACCCAGTTTTAAAAAAAGAAGGAACCAAATCAGGATTACTATAAGTGGATGCCTGATGATCTATCAAAAATACTCAAAATTTCCCTTGTTTGATGAGAGGAATAAGCAGGAATTTTGTCATGGTGGAGAAGGGCTCTCTGATGAAGCTATCTTAGGCATTTTTCTGCTAAAGCTTTAGCTAACTTTTTCAAAACTCTTCTCAGAATAAGCAGGTGTTACCATTCTTTGTCCTTGCTGAACAACAATAAGAAAATAGCCTTGAGCAGCCCAAAAAACTGTTACCATAACTTTTGCTGTTGATTGGTGTACTTTTGCTTTGACTGGACCACGTCCATCTCTGGGTAGCCATTGGTTTAATTGTGTTTTGTTTTCAGGATCATACTAATAAAGCCATCTTTCATATTCTGTTACAATTCTTCGAGGAAATGTTTGCTTACCTCTAGTTTTTCAGCCAGAATTGTGTAACCTGAACTAGTTGAGATGTCTATGGTGTTAGCTATTGTCTCTGCTATTGTTGGCCCTCTTCTGTTAGAGCACAAACAAGATGAATTTTTCCTTGCAAATTGATTTGAATGGTCTGCCACTGCAGTCTTCATCTTTGTCATCTTGTCCCTTTTTGTTTTTTGTTTTGTTTAGTTTTTTTGAGTAAAGTCTCACTCTGTCTTCCAGGCTGGAGTGCAATGGCACACTCACGGCCACTGCAGCCTCCACTTGCTGCACTCAGGTGATCCTTCCGCCTCAGCCTTCCAAGTAGCTGGAACTACAGGCACCAGGCATGCACTACCATGCCTGGACAATTTCTTGATTTGTTGTAAAGACAAATTCTCACAACGTTGCCCAGGCTGGTCTCAAACCCCTAGGCTCACAGCAGTCCTCTAACCTCTGCCTCCCGAAGTGCTGGGATTACAGGCATGAGCCACTGTGCCCAAACTGCTGATTTCTTTGTGTCATTGTCTCCATAAATGTTTCATAAAGCACCAGTGATTTCACCATTCTTTCACCCAAGCTTTTTATCATCAATTTGATGTTTGTTCTTCAATTTTAACAGAATTCATGTTGCTCTGGTAGGAGCTCTTTTCAAACTGGTGTCTTATCCTAGTTCGTCAAACTAAATCCTATTCAGAAATATGATAACAAGTTAAATTATATATTTTGGTGCCAAAAAAATTGAAATCCAATTTCTTGAAGTGCCTTCGTAGAATGATGGTAGATTGTGAGCTCCTCAGACTCAGGAATGTTTACTTTGTGTCTCTGGCACTATAAGAATACCAAACTTAGAGTAGATCCTCAAGATTTTAAGAACTAAATTATTTTGCTTTTGTTTTACATCCAAAAGAATTGCAGACATATAGGAGTTAGATGAAGAATAATCATTATATTAAGTTAAAAGCACTGCTAATTCTGTAAAGCAGAGCGTAAAGGTTCATAGCAATTATCTCTGGGGATAATAAGTGGAAGAAATTTTAGATGAGGAGGAAACCAGCAAAAGGGGTGCTTAATTTTGAGATTCTGCCTCCTCTTCAGCCACATGTGAAACTTATTGAAAATTAATGTCCCTATAATCTACTTTAGAGGAAGAGTTTCACTATAGGGTGAAAAGTATAGTGTAGCTTGCCTTTTACCCATTTTCTGTTTTTGGGGGGGGGGGTAATTAGAAGGATATGTACATTTAAAAGTGTCTGTTCAGTGGCTAGGAATCAACAAACAGAAGTAAAGTCTATTATTTGGGGGTTCAAGATTTGAATGATATTTTATTGGCATAGGCTAGAGAGATGGAAAAGTAGTGACGAGTATAGCTTCTAACCCTTAGGTGTGTGATAGTTCAGAACTCAGGTATGCTTGGGTTCAATTCTAGCTCTTCATGTACTTTCTAGTCGTGTAATGTTGGGCAACTAGATTACTCAACCCCTCTAAACTTAGTTGAATATCTTAAGGTAGAACTGTTAATAGGGTCTACCCAAGATTGTTTTTAAGAATTAAAGTATATATATATATATATACACACACAGTGCTTAGCAAAATGCCTGCCATTTATTAAAAGAGCCAGTAAGTGTTGTCACCTTTTCTTATTAACTGACCTGATCTAAAAAAGCTTTATCCTAGATCCCCTTTATTAGTACATACTTATGTGTGAAAAAACACACTATTGTAAAAGAAGGAAGACTGACCTGGCACAGAGGTCTTGTGCCTGCTTAGCCAGTAACTGACACTTTGACCTTTATCAAATCATTATCCTCTGTTAACCTCAGTTTCCTTCACATGTAAAGTGAAGTAATTGGACCAGGTCATCTCTAAGAGCCTAAAGTTTCTTTTCTATAATAAGAAATTGTTATCAAAGAAATCTATAATAAGAAATAATTTTTAAAAATACAGAAGCAATTTGACTGCATTTGTTTTTCTCTCATACTAGGCCTTAAGTTTACTGAGGATAGAGCTAGAATCTTCTTTCACATTCTACATACAGTATAATGTCCTATTCATAGCAAGCACTTAGATCTTTTTAACTGAAAAGAGAATTGATATAAAACAAAAGAGCTATGAGAGATAATAAACAAGCCTGTAAATTTTAGCTGAATTTTACAGCATTCATAATATAGTTATGACTTTAACACTTTATAGAAGTTATATATTACACAGTTCTAATTGGCAAGATTCTTGAACAGTACTCGGCAGTATTACTTGCTTGGGGAAACTTAAGTTCAATATTTAAAATTCCTGAATCTAATAATTTAGCTTTGTTTTGGGTAAGTTTTAATAATTCTTAATTATAGGAGGGGTAATATTTTTATATTTACAGATTATCTTACTTTTGGTTCCCTCAGAAGAAACAGATGAAAATGATTTGATCCTGGAGGTAACTGCTGGAGTTGGAGGTCAGGAGGCAATGTTGTTTACTTCAGAGATATTTGATATGTATCAACAATATGCGGCATTTAAAAGATGGCATTTTGAAACCCTAGAATATTTTCCAAGTGAAATAGGTCAGTAAATTGTTTAATTTGTTTTGGGTTAAATGTAGATTTAGTTTGTCTACGTGTATCTTAGGAAAGGGGTTGAAAAGACCATGACTAGGATTTAGAACTTATTTGCTTATCTAGTTTGATGCCCATCATTTATCTAATAAATTTGAATGCAAATATCAATTTTGAAATGGTCTGTAAAATGTAATCGATAATTATTTAGTAACACTAACCATTGAATAGCTAATGATTTTTAAAAGTAGTCTTTTACATGTGTTATTGACGTCAGTTTATTAGCCTCATAAGTACTTTAATAATTGGAAGCAGTAAAAGTATTAAAACACTGAATATCTTAATATGTTTTACAGTCTATGCTTATATCCTTTTGTTACTTTTAAAAATGTATTTCAAGATAGTAGATGTCATAGTCAATTATTTATAAATGGCAGGAATAATGAAAATAATTGTTTCCCAACATTTTTTCAAGGTGGCCTTAGACATGCATCTGCCAGCATCGGAGGTTCAGAAGCCTATAAGCACATGAAATTTGAAGGAGGTGTGCACAGAGTGCAAAGAGTGCCAAAGACAGAGAGGCAAGGCCGCATCCATACCAGCACCATGACCGTAGCAATATTACCCCAGCCTACTGAGGTAAGGCATATGCCCCTCTTCTTGGAATCCTGTCCCTATCACAGTGCCTTGCCCCCAGAGTAACACTCAGAGGTTACTGAATTAAGTATCTCCTTTTCTTCTCATTTCGTCTTCCTCATTTATTTTGAGGGTTTTTTTAAGAATCTATTATCTCAGTCCAAAAACTATACAGTAGATGGTCATTATGAATTTATAAATGATACCATCTTATATCGTATTTTAATTTTTTTCCACTAACATAGTCATTGTGAAATAATCTCTGTATTAATAACCCATTTAAATACAGACTAATTGTCTTTACAATATGTTGCTTTGACTGGTTCCTAGGGTATTAATAGCAAGAATGCTGTTGTAACAAGGGTAACTAACAGAATTGCTACTTCATAACCAATGACATCAAAATGGAAATACATTGCTACAGTGTTCATAATGAATATACTTTATTCTCACAAAGCAAATTCTCAGTCTTTATCTTCAAGATAACATAGTTTAGAAGTTCTGTTTTGCTTAATTTCCCTTCTGGAAAGTGATATAAAATACTTGTTTTTCAGAATTAAATATGAATACTTTGAGAGAAAGTTTGAATGCTTCTATATTAATTTTGGGAAAAGGTGCTGTTTTGACTTTCTGTAACAGGATTAGTGGAGTTCCTTTCTTTAGGTCTTATTAATTTATTTAGATCTAATTTTTGTGTGAAGCCTAGCTGAGAAACTAAGCAGTTTTGGAGAGCGTAAAGTAGAATAGATGGTGGGAGCCATGCCTAGGTACTACTCACTTTAGTTTAAACATCTTGGAGGTTGAAGGAGTTTTCAGGAAAAGATGGGAGAAAGAGGTCCATATATCATCTAATTCTTCTAGCAGCCATAAGACAGATTCATACAGGGACTCTTGGAGGACCTAGGGAATGGTAGGATTCTTAACTGCCAGTGATATGGACGTGTCACAGGGCAGTTTGCAGTTATTCATCAAACAGTGCTTTTTAAACCTAGTGCTTTTCATGGTGGCTTCCAGGACAGAGCATTACCTTGATATCATATCCCAATGTATTGATGAATTGATTCCATACCTGTGACTTGGCCACTGCCATATCCATTTGCCTTACCTCTACCTGCAAATATATTTGAAATGAAACAAAATAAACTCTTTATTTATTAAGCTAGCACTGCATCCCCTTCCAGTAGTCTTTTTAAACTCAGAAAAATTCTATAAAATCTCACTTTAGCTCATTTATTCACAATTCTAACAGTAGCTAACTTCTGCTATCCCTGTGGTAAAAGAAGGGTAATTTGAAGAGAAGCCCAGTTTTTGAGGATTAGGGAGGGATTGTTTTTCCCTATATTATGTTTTGATTGCCTACTCTTTCAAAAAAGGAAAAAAGCGTTAAAATGACATCATTCCAACTACTTTGTAGTCTTAAAATTAAACCTCCTCAACTTTATATGAATTCTGTACATAACACATATTTATAAATGGGTAGTTCCTGCCTTTATACAGTTGGTACATATGATTTTTTAAAATCTTGACTTTTCTTCTTCTGTATAGATTAATCTGGTGATTAATCCTAAAGACTTGAGAACTGACACCAAGCGAGCCAGTGGTGCTGGAGGCCAGCATGTAAATACCACAGACAGTGCTGTCCGCATAGTTCATCTTCCAACAGGTATATACT
The DNA here is from genome assembly GCA_963574415.1 of Tarsius wallacei. Lineage (NCBI taxonomy): Eukaryota > Metazoa > Chordata > Mammalia > Primates > Tarsiidae > Tarsius > Tarsius wallacei. Next base: position 24,109 of record CAUYQG010023025.1, read on the forward strand.
TATTCCTTCAACGTAAAACACCAAAAAAAAAAAAATCATCAGTTTCTGAATGACTTATTGCCTACTGAAATAAATCCTCAACTACCAGAGGTACATATACTGCAGAAGATCGTTATTAAATTTTATACTTGTTTTATTTAGAATCCTTAGCTGATATTCTGTGGGATAACTGCAAAGCCAGGAAGAGAGAGAGATCTAAGCCCAGGGAATTCCCATATTAGTGACTGTGAGTAGAAGGTATGGATGGTCCTTCCAAGTAACTCTCTGAAATTTACACTTTGTTGGCAATATTTAAAAAATCCTCACAGTGAAGTGTCATGAGTTCTTCATTAATGCTCTAAGTCACTGGTTCTTAGCGTTCTTGTGAGGAAAGGGAACATGGACTCCTTTCAAAAATCAAAGCATTGGACCCGCTAAACAAAAACATAAGTACATGCAAAGCTTTGCATATAATTTCAGGGGCTTCCTTCCATTAAGTTCACTCACAGATCTTCAAGGAATCTCATGTAGAATGAAATGTGTTTTCAAAGTATTGCTAAAGTGATTCACATGTGGATAGCAACCTATGGATAGCAACTTATCTAGAAAGGATAAAAGAGTTTCTTACTACGACCTCAATTAGGTATAATTCCCACTAACCTATAGTAGTTGTTAGGAGTGCTGGATTGCTATGATTTTGTTCTTTTAACTATAGGAAAATCTTCATGTTAAACAATGTCTTATGTAACACAGAGTGTGTAAACAGAAATAGGAAAAAAATAGATATCCTCAAAAATACTAATAGTGATTATCCCTAGTAATAGAATTTTTAACTTTTATATATCTTAGTTTCTGTAAGTAGTAGGTATTACCTTAAAAATATTATAGTGACTAGCTGAGGAGAAACAATCCATATTAAATGATTTATGCTTATGGTTTAGTATGTATGCCTTCAACATGGAAATACTTTATAAGTTATTAAGTTTATAGTCTCTTTCTTTTTTATTAGAGTCCTGTTTGTTCCCCTTATAAAGGAAGAAGAAAAAGGATGAGGAGGAAAAGGATTATTCCTTGAAAATAAAGAAGATGTTTCTATTAAAACTCTTTAATTCTCATAACACTATTCAGGTGTTGTTTCTGAATGCCAACAAGAGAGATCTCAACTGAAAAATAGAGAGATGGCTATGAAAAAGTTACGTGCAAAACTGTACAGCATGCATCTGGAAGAAGAAACAAGTAAAAGATACAATGCTAGAAAGATTCAGGTAAAAATGAATTTATAAAATGCTTTTAAAAAATAAAACTGTTTTTAGCTAACTCCATTTTTATATATGTATCAAAATTATTTTAATATATGTCAAAACAATTCTAGTAGTTTAAGGGTTATACTTGTTTTGTAGTAATTTTACACACACACCCTATTTTCTATATTCAAAGACATTTTTCTCAGACTTCTAATCAAAGATACTAAAACAAGATATACTGAATCCCCATTCATTTATAATCCTTGGAAATTATAAAAGCAAGAAATTTGGAAAGAAAACCGAGATTTCTGTCTGGTATTTAATTTTATAACTACAGAGCTTTTTAAAAATATATATTATTCTGAAGATGTGGGGTACAATTCAGGATTAGATATACAAGTGGACATCGTACAGGTAAAGTTTGGGCCTCCCATTGGTCCCCACTTTGCCTGATTTGAGGTCAGGTACCCTTATTGATGTTATGTGCTCCCCCACCCCTCCCCACAGTATCCCACTACTACCAGTCCCTTTCCCATACAACTACAGAGCCTTTTAAGAATTCCTCAATATGGGAAATTCATCATCTTGTCACCACATAAGGTGAATACATTAATTTAGAGATTATATTCAGTTATTTGAATATCGGCTATGTGCTAGTCTCTTTATATGCCATCAGTGTATAGTAGATATTATTTGTCTATATTTGCAGATGGGGAAACTAAAGTTGTAGTAGAGACAGAATTGAAGTAGTAGAGACAGAATTCAAATATTAATTTGTCTGATTTTAAATCCCATGTTCTTTTTCTGTATCATGCTCTCATGACATTTGAGGATTGACAGTGTTTAAAATTCATGTTATAAATCAGGAACTTAATTTCTAAGTAAAATTTGTAGGCAAGTTGACCTGAATCTAACTGTCTTTTTTTTTTTTTTTTTTTTTTTTTTAATATATATAGATTGGAACTAAAGGAAGGTCAGAGAAAATAAGAACATACAATTTTCCACAGAACCGGGTCACAGACCACAGAATAAACAAGTCACTGCATGATCTTGAAACTTTTATGCAAGGAGATTATCTACTGGATGAACTTGTACAGTCACTGAAGGACTATGCTGGTTATGAGTCTTTAGTAGAAATTATTTCTCAAAAAGTTTGAGTTGATCACTTATTAAAGACTTCATAGCTTAGAAAAACCCTACAGGAAATCACATTGTGTGTAAAAATACCCGTATTCTCTTGAAAAACATTAACACAGTTGGAAATAACATGCATATGTATATTTTTTAATTGGAAATTATAGTTTATTTTTAAAGTAAATTAGAGGCCATTGCCTTGCTAAGCTATGGTGTGGCATGTGCTCTTTGAGCTACGGCCAGGCCATGTTTTCTTAAACTTTGGCCCCCTCCCCTACCTTGGGGAGGTGCATTTCCTCTTTCTGACTTTCTAAATAAACTATATTTTCTAATCTTAAGAAAAAAAAAGAATAGAGAGATAGAGAAGATACGCCTTCCCAAGGTAGGGGAGGGGGCCAAAGCTAGGAAAACATGGCCTGGCCAGTGTTCAAAGAGCCAGGTGGCCACACCAGAGTTTAACAAAGCAGTGGCCACATATTCTTAAGACACAGATGATTTACGTAAATCACTCAATTTATTAGTAAAAAATATGCAATTTACAGATGCTTCTCAATTTACAATGGGGTTATTTCCGGATAAACACATTGTAAGTCAAAAATATTGCAAGTCTATCATAATACTGTAAGAAAGGGATTGGCAGTAGTGGGAAACTGCCAGGGGAGGAGGGGGCACAGCTCATCAACAAGGGTACCTGCATAATTTGTATACCTAACCCTGAATTGTACCCCATACCTTCAAAATTAAAAATTAAAAATATAATATATAGCAACTAAAAAATGCATTTAATGCTGGCAACACAGCAGATTATCCACTACTTAATGGTTTGACTTACAATTTTCCAGCTCTACAAATACCTACGGAAGAGCTATGCATTCATAAGTTACAATGAGCTTCTTGACTTAAGAAGGGGCTGTGTCCTGATAAGCCCATCGTAAAGTAAAAAAAAAATCCTAAGACAAACCTATTGTAAGTGGAGATTGTAATCATGACTGTGGTTGTAAATTTTGGACTCTTATAAGAAGTCGACAAAGGAAAATAGTCCTTGTTTTTATGTAAAAATGGGAAATCAAAAATTTGGTTTAACTATTGTGAAAAACATCAAACATAAAATAGAAATATGACAGTAAATGCTATATTATGCTCCAGTCAGTAGACGGAAACCATACCATTAATTTGTACAGGGATCATTTTAATATAGAGAATTTTTAACTGATAATGGAATAGCTATTCAGAAAGATGAGAAAGAATTCTAATACGGTAGGACTCAGTACCCTAGCAAGGGCTTCTCTTCACCACTGTTAGTCAGACATATTGGAGAAGATATGGCTGCAACCTACTCGATGAAATTCCCTGGGTGGTTTTATGCCAAAACTGGTGTGTAATAGGTGGATCAGTTCTTGCAAGCAGAAAACCTAAAACTTCACTACTAAGCAAGAAGCCTCCTGCTAGGGTGTAAGCAAAACTTGTTGGACAGAAAGCCTCAGTAGGTGTTTATATTAGGGTTCTCCAAAGAAACAACCATTATAAGGATTGGCTGAAAAGTCCAAAAGACCGTAGTGTGAGCCAGGAGGCTAGAGACCCAGGGAAACCCAAAGGCAGTCTGCTGGTGAATTCTCTCTTGCTTGGGGGAGACTGGTCTTTTTGTTCTATGCAGACTTTCAACTGGTTGGATGAATCTCACCGATATTATGGTGGGCTATCTGCTTTATTCAGAGTTCACAGATAAAACTGTCAATCTCCTTCAAAAACGCCCTCACAGAAACACCTAGAATAACATTTGACCAGATATCTGGGTACCCAAGAGTGTAGCATTGAAGCAAGAGAAAGAAAAAGCCACTTTCTCCTGCAGTGCCCCGTTACCACCTCCTACTGACAAAACTTAACATGGTGCTATCTGGCAAAGAATAAGCTTAAAAGTTGCTATGAGTTATATGTGTCTCCTCCAAAATTCAAGTGTTGCCTATGTGATAGTATTAAGAGATGGGGCCAGCCGGGCTTGGTGGCTCAGCCAGTAATCCTGCGCTTTGGGAGGCTGAGGTGAGTGGATTGCCTGAGCCCACGGGTTCGAGACCCGCCTGGGCAACTTGGCAAGACCTCATCTCTACAATAAATCAAAAAATTAGCCGGGCGTGGTAGCGTGCACCTGTAGTTCCAGCTACTTGGAAGGCTGAGGCGGAAGGATCGCCGGAGCCCAGCAGGTCGAGGCTGTGGTGGCCGGGAGCGGCCACTGCACTCCAGTCTGGG
>CAUYQG010023026.1:0-31592 GCA_963574415.1 Tarsius wallacei
TGCAATGCAAAGTAAAGGGACCAAACCCTCAATAGGCTTTCAGTGTAGTTTATTGCTTGCCTCAGTAATTTTATGACAAATGCAAGTGAAAAAAAGAATTCAATCCAGTCCTCTTTTGATGGACAGCATGGTTGCTTCCAGGTTCTTGCTATTGTCAATGCTGTGATAAACATACGTGTGCAGGTATCTTTTTTATAGAGTGATTTGAGTTCTTCAGGGTATATTCCCAGTAAGGGGATTGCGGGGTCATATGGGAGGTTGATATTTAGAGCTTTTAGGAATCGCCACACTGCTTTCCACAGAGGTTGCACTAGTTTGCACTCCCACCAACAGTGTAGCAGCGTTCCCTTTTCACCACATCCTCTCCAGCATCTGTTATTTTTTGTTATTGATAATTGCCATTCTGACTGGAGTTAGGTGGTATCTCAGTGTAGTTTTAATTTGCATCTCCTTGATGATTAGTGAGGCTGAACATTTCTTCATGTGTTTGTTGGCCACTTGGGTGTCTTCTTTTGAGAAGTATCTGTTCATATCTTTTGCATGAATTTTGCAGCAACCTGGAAGGAACTAGAGTCCATAATACTGAGTGATCTCTCACAGAAACAAAGATCTGAGTATCACATGTTCTCACTCATATAGTGGACCTTGAACATCTATCATAATACTATAAGAAAAGGATTGACAGTGGCAGGAAACTATGGGGGGGTAGGGAGGGGAAGGGAGGTAGGATTAACAGTAGTCAATATCTGTCTGGGGACGGAGAGACACCCCTTATCAACAAGGGTGCCTGAACGATACATATTTGTATACCTAACCCTTAACTGTACCCCACAATTTTAAAATAAAAAATATGTTTATAAATAAAAAAAGAAATAATCAATATCATTAAAATGATCATACTTCTCAAAACAATCTACAGATTCAATACAATACCCATCAAAATAACAATGACATTCTTTACAGAATTAGAGAAAACAATCCTAAAATTTGTATAGAACTATAAAAGACCCCAAATAGCCAAAGTAAAATGGAGCATAAAGAACAAAGATGGAGGCATCATACCACTAGACCTCAAAATATACTGCAACTTATAGTAACCAAAACAACATGATATTGGTATAAAAACAGACATATAGACCAATGGAACAGAATAGATAACTACAAAATAAATCCATGTATTTATAGCCGATTGGCTTTTGACAAAGGCACCAAGAACATATACTGGGGAAAGGACACTCTCTTCAATACATGGTACTTGGAAAACAAGATATCCATATGCAGAAAAGTGAAACTGGACCTCTAGCTGTCACCATACAAAAAAGCTAAAAATTGATCAAAGACTTAAACATAAGACCTGAAACTATTAAACTACTAAAATAAAACATAGGCAAAACACTCCAGGACATTAGTCTAGGCAAAGATTTCACGGCTAAAACCTCAAAAGCACAGGCAACAAAAACACAAAATAGACAAATGGGACTGTATTAAACTAAAATGCTTCTTCACAGGGAAGGAAACAATTAACAGAGTGAAGATATTACCTATAAAATAGGAGAAAATATTTTCTTTCTTTCTTTTTTTTTTTTTTTTGAAGTAGAGTCTCACTCTGTCGCCCAGACTGGAGTGCAGTGGCACGCTCCCGGCCACCGCAGCCTCGACCTGCTGGGCTCCGGCAATCCTTCCGTCTCAGCCTTCCAAGTAGCTGGAACTACAGGCATGCGCTACCATGCCCAGCTAATTTTTTAAAAATTTATTGTAGAGAGGAGGACTCGCCAAGTTGCCCGGGCTGGTCTCGACCCCGCAGGCTCAGGCAATCCACTAGCCTCAGCCTCCCCAAGTGCTGGGATTACAGGCTGAGCCACCAAGCCAGGTCGAAAATATTTCCAAACTATCTATTTGACAAGGGACTAATGTCTAGAATATGCAAGAATCTCAAATAACTCAACAGTAAAAAAAAAAAAAAAATTAAAGAAATTCCATTAAAAAGTGGGCAGATGATTTGAATTAACATTTCTTAAAAGAAGACATATAAATGGTCAAGAGGTATTTTTAAAATGCTCAGCATCACTAATCATCAGGGAAATGCAAATCAAAACCACAATGAGATAACATCTGACCCCAATTAGAATGGCTATTATTTAAAAAGTCAAAAAATAATGAGGTTGCAAAGAAAAGGAAACTCTTATACACTGTGGAAATGTAAATTAGTATAGCCATTATGAGTATGAAGGTATCTAAAATAACTAAACAAATAAATAGATAAATAGAATCAGCATATGATCCCACAATTCCACTGAGTATTTATCTGAAGGAAAAATAATCAGTATATCAAAGGGATACCTGCACCACCATGTTTATTGCAGTACTATTCACAGTAGACAAGATATGGAATCAATCTAAGTGTCCATTGATGAATAAATGGGTAAAGAAAATATAGCATGTATACACAGTGGAATATTATTCAGCCATAAAAAAGAATAAAATCATGTCATTTGCAAAGATATGGATGGAACTGGATGTTGTTAAACTGGAAGTCTTAAATAAAATATGCCAGGCACAGAAAGACAAATATCTCGTGTTTTCACTTGTATGTGGTAGCTAAAAAAAAAAAGTTGATCTCATGGAGGTAGAAAGAATGATAGCTACCAGAGGCTTGGAAGGGGAGGGCGTGAAATGAAGAGATGTTGGTTAATGAATACAAACATGCAGTTAGATAAAAGGAATAAGATTTAGCATTCGATAGCACAATAGGGTGATTAGAGTTAACAACAATATATTGTATATTTCAAAATAACTAGAAGATAAGATTTAAAATTTTCTCAACACAGAGAAATAGTAAATGTACAAGGTGATGAATACCCAAAATACCCTAATTTGATAATAGCATATGCAAAGTATCAAAGTATATATGTATCAAAATATCACATGTATCCCTATAAATATGTACAATTATTATGTATCCATAAAAAAAATTGTATTTGAAGGCAAATACGTTGTCTTTGAGTTTCCACTGTTTCTATGAGATACCAGATGTTGTTCTTCTTGTTTTACTTTTGAAAGAAATTTGTCTTTTTTGGAGGGGTGATACTTTACAATTTTTCTCTTTCCTTTGGTTTTCAGGCATTTTACTGTGATATGCCAAAATATGTTTTTCATTTTATTCATTCTGCTTGAGGATTATAGAGATTTTTGTATCTGTGGCTTGAGATTGGTGCTAGATATCCTTTGATTTCCACATCCACAATCTACCCTTCTTTTTGCCTTTAAAAGCTGACCTATATGGATTATAGGGGAGTTCCATGTCCTCTAGTTTCCAGATGGGTTCAGCCAAGGAGAAAATCTAAAGGAGATCAGAGGGAGGGAGAAGAGGTCAGGGTAATTATTCCCTTTATTGTTCTTTGTGGGAGGCCACTTTGCGTATGCTATGCTCCTTGACAAAATCTCACTGTTCCTTGTAAAGTGGCCTTGTCTATGTGACTTTTTAAACCTCTTTCCCCTCAAACTTCTCAGTTTAGGAGCCATGATAGCTCCACTGCTGCTAGCTCCGAGTTCTTATACTATCACTTGCCATTTGCCTACCCACACATTTGTAAATGAGCACTCTTCAGTTTATGTCAACTTGAGTGTGCAAAATAAAATTATCTAGCAGATGATCTTTAGACTTCATATGAATCATTGGTTCTTCCTGGTTCTATAGCTACAGACTGCCTGTAGATTCTAACTGCAACTTTCCCCTAAGTATTCTACCTGTTTACCCTACCTTATCAGATTTTGGACTTGCCAAGCCTCCACAATTGTGTGAGCCAATTTCTTAAAACAATCTCACTACATACACACACTCAAAATGAAATCTTGAAAATTGGTTGTTCATATACTTCAAGAGCACATGGATAATCTTGCTGAGCAGAAATGAAGCACATATAATTCATGCCATATTGTGACATCATGATGATTACTCACCTTAGGTGGTTGGCAAGGCACTGAAGGTTGAGTGGCTGTAGCACTTACTCTCAACAGCAACAATGTTTCTCATAAAGATTGTCGAGTCACCTGGTGTCTGATTATAATTTTAAAAAGCACAGATAGGGAACATAATTAAAGGTTATGAATATAAAATGAGGAACATTAATAAAAAAAACTAGAAGGCTTCCATGGAAGTTTAAAGGAGTCCCTCATATCTCATAGTTGTAAAACACCACATTATTCCATTACATTGATGACATTAATTGGACCTGTAATCAACAGTGTTCCTAGAAATATATTAGATGGGGATCCTAAAATGTGCTGCTTGACAGATATAATTTCATCTAAGAACTGGAAACTATAAGCAAAATCCAAATGTAATTTCTAGAAGTGAAAAAATTACAGTAAATAAATAAATAGGTTCTATAGTAGTTCTGATGAAGTTGAAGATTTAGTTAGTAAAGTTTTTTAGAAATTGGTCCTTTAGCTACTACATAGTTTAAAGTGAGAATAAGTTGGTCATACAGCAATCTGCAATAAAAAGTATTAGCTATGACTAGTGTTATTCATGTAAGATGGTGGAGTTAAAAGGGAGAGGGCATTAAGAAACAGAATAACTGCTATAGACCCTGCCTCTGTAGCTGGGCAAGAGGATGGATGTTGAGGAAGAAAAGGATCAGCGATACCATGTTCCTGAACTACTTCCGGTAGATCCCAATACCCACCACCCCAGCATACAGCATTGTAAGTAAATTCATATTGAATTATTACATGTGGGGTGTTTCATCTGCTTCTTACAGAGACTCTGATTAATAAAGTTTTTCATCAATTTTAGAATATCTTCAGCTATTATTTCATCAAATATTTCTTCTGTTCATTCTCTCTTATCACCTGGAGATCCAATTATGTATGATAACCTTCTCATGGTATCTCTTTGGTCTGTATGCTTTCTTCTGTATTCTACATTCATTTATGTGTTTGTGCTTCACTTTGACTATTAAATTTACCAATTCAATCTTCAGCTTTATGTGAACTACGATAGAACCCATCCTTTAAGTTTTTTTGGTGTGTTTTGGTTATTGTACTTTCCACTTCTAAAAATTACATTTGGATTTTTAAATGGTTTCCAGTTTTTAGATGAAATTCTCAATCTTGCCTTTTATCTCCTTGAATATAGTAAACATGGTTATTTTAAAGTCTATTTCTGATAACTTCACCATCTAGATCTCTGGTTGGGCTGTTTCCATTTTCTGTTGATTTATGATAATGCTGTTTTATCCTTTTACGTGGCTAATTATGTTTTGTTGTGCATTTGATGTATGTAAAAAATTATATGTCTAAGATGATGTTTTCTTCCTTCAGGGAGCATTTACATTAGCTTCTGGAAGTTGGGTAGAGACATTAGCAATTCCAGATCGCCTTAATTCAATTTCAGGGGTTAAGGTGATTTAAAACTGAGCTTCAGTCTCTGTGAGACCAAGTTTTGGTGTTTTACTCCCAGGGCTTAATCCATGAGGTTTCAACCCAAAGCATGTATGCCTATTAGAATCCTCATCCTTAGCAGGCCATGGAATCTGATTATTTTACCTTTTGGTCTATATGCAAAAAACTTAACATCTTCATTAAAAGTTGACCCAAATGCCATGCTCATCCTTCTAGGTTTCATTCTTCTCCTAGGTCTTAGATCCACAATTCTTCCTCATCTTGTTAAAACTTCAATTTCTTTGAGTTAAGGCTTATTATATTTTGTCCAACCTTTCTAATTGTCAGTGAAATGGATGGTCCTAATTACTTAGTCCACCATTACAGAAGTCTTTAAATATAACTCAAATGGTTTGTAAACTGAGTCTAACTAAATGTTTTTATGGATTTTTTTTCACACACTTCTGTGGGAAAATTTTTTGGAGAAAATAGTTATTAAAAACTCTTGAATAGGTAGAAGAATTTATGTCCCTCCAGGTATATTCCCAGGAGGGGGATCGCTGGATCATATGAAAGGTCAATTTTTAGTTCTTTTAGGAATCATCACAATGCTTTCCATAGATGTTGAACTGGTTTGCATTTCCACCATTGCTGCACTATTCACAATAGCAAAAACATGGAACTAACCCTGCTGCCCATTGAAAGTGAACTGGATAAAAAAAAATATGGTACATATACACAATAGAATGTTACATCGCTGTAAAGAAGAAAGAAATCGTGGATTCTGCAGCAAATTGGGTGGAGTTGGAGACCATCATACTAAGTGATCTATCACAGAAACAAAGAACTGAATACCGCATGTACTCACTCATATGTGGGTCTTGAACAATAATCACATGAACACAGGGAGAGATCGAGAGTCGCTGGGCACTGCTAAGGGAGGGAAGGAGGGAGGAGGTTGGTAGGCACATGACAACACAAAGGGTAACAGTTCCACTACCAGGGGATGGAAGGCTAGTTTGAAACCTGAACTTCACCTGCACGCAGCCTAACTATGTACTTAATCCTCACTTGTACCCCACATGTCTATAATAATTTTTTTTTTTAAACTCTTGAATAGGAATAGTTCATAGCCAGATATAAAATGTTATATTCGTGAAAGCAAGATTGAGGGTCTCATTAAAACATTTGAATAAATTGTATTTGTAAATGTTTGCAAATTTAGTTTCAACATCCTTTCTATTTTATTACTTCTCTACATATGCCAGACATGTAAATGAACAAGTCTTCAGATGATTCTGGTTTCCACCAGTCTCTGAGTTGAGTTCCCTCCAGTCTCTGAGTCTTCCCAGCTGAGGCTTCAGACATCATGGAGCAGAGATACATAAGTTATCTCTGTTGTGAACTGTTTAAATTTCTTCCTTCCTTCCTTTTTTTTTTTTTTGTGTTGGAGTCTCAGTCTGTCACCCAGGTTGGAGTGCAGTGGCATGCTCACGGCCACCACAGCCTCGACCTGCTGGGCTCAGATGATCCACCTCAGCCTTCCAAGTAGCTAGAACTACAGGTGTGCGCTACCACGCCCAGCTAATTTTTGGATTTATTGTAGAGATGAGGCCGTGCAAAGTTGCCCAGAGCTCAAACCCCTGAGCTCAGGCAATCCTCTCTCCTCGGCCTCCCAAAGTGCTGGGATTACAGGCTTGAGTCACTGCGCCTGGCCTAACTTTTTAAATTTCTGACGAACATAATCCATGAGCATAATACAATAAAATAAATAAGATGATAAATTATGGGGTAATTTATTACCCAGGAATGATAACTAGATCAACACTTCTTCACCTCACTTTTTATTTTCATGAGTGACCACGTAACATACACTTGAGATGTGATAGTGTACTCTTGCAGCTTTAAGATTAGCTAACTTGCTGGGCTCGGTGGCTTAGCCTGTAATCCCGACGCTTTGGGAGGTTGAGGTGAGTGGATTGCCTGAGCCCGTGGGTTCGAGACCCACCTGGGCAACCTGGCGAGACCTCATCTCTACAATAAATTAAAAAAAAAAAATTAGCCGGGCGTGGTAGCACGCGCCTGTAGTTCCAGCTACTTGGAAGGCTGAGGCAGAAGGATCACCGGAGCCCAGCAGGTCGAGGCTGCAGTGGCCGGGAGCAGCCTCTACACTCCAGACTGGGTGACAGAGTGAGACTCCAACTCAAAAAAAAAAAAAAAAAAAAAATTAGCTAACTTTAGGGCTTAACCTTCCTAGACACAGAAACAGTTCTTTAGGGAAATAAGACTGGTGTTCACAAAGGCATTACTAATCCTCCTCATAAGAATAATGTTGGAATTATTCATGGAATGAGAACTTTGGTAAAAATAAAAAAAATTGAAAGCGGATATGTTTCCTCTATGAATTACAATCACAACTTTTCTACAGTAAGCTTGCATGACCCACAACTTAAGAGAACCAATAACAAACTGCATATTATCAAGTAAGCAGCCCTATTTGTCCTGTAAAAGCTCATAAAATGAGAGCAGAGAATGTAGGGGCCTGAGATATAGAAGGAGCCTGAGATATACGTTAATACGTATGCCCTGTTCAGGTTACTTCACCTCTCTGAAGTTTTCCTTGTAAAATAAGAGGGTTGGACTAGAATACTAATAAACTCCCAACTTTGATTTTTGGGAAACAAAACAGAAAAGTGTTATGGTAAGCTGAATAATGCCCACCTCACCCCCATAGATGTCCACAACTGAATCCCCAGAACCTATGAATATACTGCCTTACATGGCAGAAGGCATTTGGTAGGTGTGATTAATTAAGGGTTTTTGGAGAGTGAAAGTCATGCATAAGAGATGTGAGAATGGAAGCAGAGGTCCGAGAGGAAGGAAGAAGCTGCTGGCTTTGAAGCTGGAGGAAGGGGTCACGAACCAAGGGAGAGCAAGGAGTCTCTAGAGGCTGGAAACATCAAGGAAACCAATTATCCTTCAGGGCCTCCAGAAGGCAACCAGTGCTATGGACCCATTTTAGATTTCTGACCCCCCAGAACTGTAAGATAATAAGTTATTTTTCCTTAAGCCACTACATTTGTGGTAATTGCAGCAACAGGAAACTTGTACAGTGTTTAAGAACTTGGGCTCTGTGATCAAACTGAGTTCAAGTCTTTCTTCTAGCCCTTACTGAATATATGAAGTCTAACAATTAAGTTCACAAACTCGCCACTGTGCGCTTACATTGGCAGCACAGTACAAACAACGTGGTAAGGTTTCACAACCTTGGTATATCAGTGTCTCACAGTTGAATTCATGTTGACGTGTGGCGGTGTCTTGCTGAGTGGCGCTCATTATTGTTGCTGCGTGTTTTTGTGTGCCATTGCAATAATGTCAGAGCTTGAATTAAAGTAATAAGCAAACATTAAATATCTTGTTAAACTTGACAAGAGTGGTAGTAAAATCAGAGACATGTTATTCCAAGTTTTTGGGGATAACGCCATGAAGAAAACAGCAGTGTACAAATGAATTAAACGTTTTACTGAAGGGAAAGTGTTTCTGATGAAGAGAGGTCAGGATGGTGTAACGAGCAGAACTGATAAAAACTTTGCAAAAATTTGTCAAATTGTGTATCAAAATTGTTGGCTGACTGTGAGAAGCATAGCAGACCAAATAAACATTGCTAGAGAAATAATTAGGAAAATCTTAACTGAAAATCTTGGCATGAGAAAGGCGTTTGCAAAATGGTCCCAAAAAAGCTCTTGCATCACAACAATGCACCAGCTTACACTATACTGTCTGTGAGGGAGTTTTTAGCCAGTATACAAGTAACCATTGGAACACCCTTTGTACTCACCTGATCTGGCCCCCAATGACTTTTATCTTTACTTGAAGATGAAGGAAATATTGAAAAGAAGACATTTAGGACATCAAGGATAATATGTCAGCTCTGATGACCATTCCAGAAAAACAATTTCAAAATTGCTTTGATGGGTGGAGTAGGCACTGGTGTTAGTGCATACCTTCCCAAAGGGAGTACTTTGAAGGTGGCCATTGTGATATTCAGTAATGAGTTATGGAGCACTTTTTCTGGGATGAATTAGTGAGCTTAACTGTCAGACCTCGTATGACCTCGGGCAAGTTACTGAAATTCTCTGTACCTCAGTTTCATCTTGATAAAGGGGGTGATGGAAGAACCAAACCTTCTGGGTTATTGTGAGGTTTTGAAGAAATCTTTAGGCTCATGTGGAATTTGGGCATTTTTAAATAATCGTAGCTGTTGTTCTTTTGCTGGGATTTATAATTTAAGATATGTGTTCCTTCTCTCCCATAAATCACTTATTTCTTCCTACATAGTCATAAAGAAAGAAGGATGTGGAAGCATCTAACTAAAGTTATGCATAAGGCAGCTCATTCAAACCCGACAACTAGTCGTGAAATATGATTTTAAGTTTTCGTATAGAAAACTGAAGGAGTGGGAGGTGAATTTTTCCATGTAACATACCTAGAAAGTAGATAAAAACAAAGTGACTTGTTTACCAACGCATTCACTACACTTATTTGATGCTTGAACAAATATGTGATAATAACCACAGCAGCTGCCAATCAGTCAATGGTTCGGATCAGATTGGGTGACACAAGGGCACCCTATCTGATCCACACTGACACCATTCCCAGCACTTTAACATTCATCCCTTGTTTCCAGAAGGGATGGAGGAAGCAAGGAAGAGGCGCCTGGCCTGAAGTGACGCCTGGCGTTGCCCAGAGCCCGCCCCGCGCTGCTAGGAAGGTGACGCCACTGCGATTCAAAGGCGGGGACTGCGTGGGCAAAGGCCCCAGGCCATAAATCCGGGCGGGGCCTCCCCGGAGGCCAGTGCGCGGCCGCGGAGCTCGACCCGAGCGTCGCTCCGCCCCCAGGGAGAGCCGGCGCCACCATGGAGGAGTACCATCGCCACTGCGACGAGGTACCGCCCCTCGGCCGCTTGGGAGCGCCCCCCCATCCCCGCCTGCCTTGGCGCGGGGTCCCAGCTGGAAGGTCTCCAAGCAGAGGGCGCCCGGGAGAGTTGGGATGCAGCGTCTTCCTAGCCTGGGTCCTCTCTGCGGGGCCCGGGATCCGCCCTGCCTTTCTGGTTCCCCCACCCCGACGTCATAAGTGTGGGCTGAGAGTCGGGGTGGCAGGGGCGATCTGAAGTGCGCGGATCATGCGGTGGGGTCCGGATCGCGTTAGAGGGAGTGAAGCTTTACTTGGGGTGCGAGGAGTGAGCATAAGGTGACAGGCGCCGCCCGTCTGCCAGGCGGGCCTCAAAAACCTGTCTTCCCGCTGCTTCCTCGGCCCTTTGGCGTCCCCAGAACAGGTGCCCAACCCTGCAGCTCTGGGCCCTGGTGGCATTGCAGTTCCTGCTCCCGGGAACTCTCGCCAGGGTGGACTTGAAGGAGGTGCTTTATGGATTACGATCCCTTGCTTACTGACTCAGGCTTCCCTAACCCTCACCAGAACCTCATGATGTCACTTGTCACCTTCTTCTGACTTTTCATGGCGATCAAGTGACTTCCCCAAGTTAAAACCAGGAATGACAGATGCTCAATTTGAATCCAAGCCTCTGACTACACAGCTACAGCTCTTGCTTCACTTTAACCATTAGTAGGATGAGGTCTGTTGGATCCTAGCATAACTTGTGACAGCTTGCAAGGGCAGAATAGACAGGGACGTTTTGTGGCCCCGATAAATGGTGCAGGAAAATAAAAGTAGGCACATTGTGGAAGTACCATGTAAAATGTTATGTTATTAGATCCCTGGAAGGGGCGTCTGGTCCAGTGGGAATCTTTAGGATGTGGACTTCTTCAGAAACTAAAACCTCATTTAAATTAATTAGTTCTGTGATGCAGGGAACATATATACTTACCAGGTCAATGGTAAAGTATTCTAATTTTAGAAAGAAGGACTTAAGGCACAAGAAATTCCATGACTGACTTCCCTTCAGGCATATCTCCCCAGTGTATGCTCCTCTCCTGATTCCCAAGACGGTTCTTTCCTGCAGTACTTTCTAAATACGTATATTTTTATTTTATTTTATTTTATTTTATTTATTGTTTTAAAGATGTGGGGTACAATTCAGGGTTAGGTATACAAATGTTCATTATACATCAACCTTTGCTGATGAGGTGTGCCACCCCCCCTCTCCTGCAGATTCCCACTACTGCCAATCCCGCCCAATACATATATTTTAAAAGAAATAAAATTACATGTGTTGCCATGGGCACCCAGTACATCCAGATTATTAGGTTACTTTCAAAATTACAGTGAAATGGGCATCATTTTAATTATAAGCCAAATTTTGAAAGTAGATAATAATGACCTGATTTTAAAGTAAAATTACAATTTTTACTAGGGTCAAATGTGAGACTTCCTTTCATAATACTCCTGAATATTTAGGATATTTTATTTCTTTGTTTTGTGGAATTCTGTGGGGTAATTTAATGAGTTGAAAAAATGTAAATCTGTACTCAAGATTATACTTAATTTCATAATTAACTTGTTTTTAAATTTTATTTTTAATTGATGTATAATGATATATATTCATGGGGTACATAGTGGTGTTTTGATGCATGTAATGTATAGTGATCAAATCAGGGCAATTCACATATTCATCATCTCAAACATGTATTATTTCTTTGTGTTGGAAACCTTCAATATCCTCCTTCCAGCTATTTGAAACTATTTAATACATTATTGTTAACTATAGGCATACTATGCTGCTGTAGAACATTAGAACTTAGCAAATCTCTTCTTATTCCCCTCTTCTCCCTACTCTTCCTAAAGTTTAATATCCTTTATACCACTTTTTACTTCTATCAGATCTGTTTGAACTAATTTTGAGTTGTATAGCAGTTTTTACAAAACTGCTAATGTCATAAAGCACCTAAAGGTGTCTTTGTGGAAACAAATCAGGTATTAACTGAAGTGTCTTGGTTTAAATTTCACTCTTATCACATAGCCTAGTTCTATACTCTAGGATACTTGGATATCATTGCTAATTGCTGTTAATTCAGAATTCTAACAAACTACTCCAAAGAAAAGACTAATTTATAGTATTAAAGTGATAATAATTTTGAATGATCAAGTAATCAAGTATTTTAATAATCGTTAATTTAGGAAAGTCACATTTTTGCCTCGCATAAGTTAAAAGCAAAATTGAAAACAGTTCATTATTAAGCATTATCTTCTTAGTGACCACTTTATTCTCTCAGCTGAAACCATTCCCTATGTACTGATAACACATATACATCTTTATAGCCACCTTCCAGTTTATTTCCTGAGCTTTACAATACAATGATTTTTAATTTAGGATGTTCATCAGAATCACTAGTATAAAGCACCTTTTGGAAAGATGTAGTTGCCCAGACTCTGCCTCAGAACTAACAAATCAGAATCTCCAGGTGGTAGGTAGGGAAAGCAGTCTGTATTTTCACGTGTTCAGGGTCGGATTGCCCCCCTCGGTACTTCTGATGCTTATCACTGTGGTCTCCTGTCACTAACCCCTGTCTAGGCTGGCTACTCTGTGTACCGTCATATCTACAAATAAAAGAGTCTGTGTTAAAAGCAGCTTTATCTTTTGTTATTCTTTCAGGTTGGCTTCAATGCTGATGAAGCCCACAATATCGTCAAAGAGGTGAGTTATACATTTTTCTTGTTATATATTCTGTTTTATCTTGAAGCTTGCTGTGTTGATGGAAATTTTAAGGAGCTGTATCTTGACCTTTAGCACAAAGTTAGAAACCTTGGCGTTAAAACAACAAGATTTTAAATATTTATCCACTAACACTTTACAAGGATGTTTCTATGTTTTACTGCATACTTTCAGGCATCTTGGGGCTTACTCTGAAAGAGATGCTTAAGGACTTTCTTAGTGTAGAAAAGTGGCTTGCTGGTTTCTAAAACTGATGCTCTGTCATTTGAATAATATAATTTTTATTTCAATAGGCCAAACGTTGTTTTAAATGTAAATGCTATAGAACTATGTGTTTATGTGTCTGTATATTGCACATATATATTCTCTTTTATAATGTAACATATATGTATAATATAATATAATATATATGTTATATCAAACCAATTTTTAAAAATGTCTGCCTTTGAACATTTGGTACTTTTGTTTGCCCAATATAATTGGAGAAATAATCACTCAACATCTTTTATGATGACAAATCAAAATCTTAAGAAAATTATTTGGAGCATGAAATCTGGTCCTCTAGTTAGGCAAATTTGGGAATTAATTCCGGCAGTGGAACTTTCATTATTCTAGTGGTATCACATATGGACTACAATGGAGGTAAGGTATTTTTGAACAATTTAATAGTCCTGAATCATCTTTAACTCTGCCAGGTCCTAGAAAAGACTGAGCTGACCCAGAAGGCAGGCTTGTATTATGGGTCTGTTTATTGGGGCTTGTGTCTTAGCAGGCCCTGACTGTGTTTAGTCTGAGCTAGATCAGCTCTACCCTCAGGGCATTGTTCCAGTCATCAGTCTATCCTGAGACAGTGACTCACATGCCTGAATGCTCTCTGGCCTTACACAGCTAGGATTAACTCAAGGTCTGAGAGGGCCAGACAGGCACCTGAATATCTTGCCATATTTTAATAGTTCAGAATCACGTATTAGATCTATGTAGCTCAGGAATATTATATTATTAAAACCAGAATGCAAATGTTTGTAATACCTCGACAAATATAAAAGCACAAATGAGGGAAATTGGGAAGTAGTACAGAGGGCGGAGGTAATGAGAAGAGTAGGAGTGATAACAATCTCATTTTGCAAAGTTGAAAGTCAAGAAAGACTGTCCTCGGTTGATGGAAAAAGGAAGAATGCTGAGGTCTTTGCGAGACCCTTCAAATACTGCCTTTTTCATTACTCAAGCTCTAAACCAAATGAAAAGACAAAAGAATCACTAAACGGAGAGCAAAGTACCACCTTCGTTATTGAAAAAAACTAGGCTGGCGATTGTAGCTTGTTTTGCTAACTCTCATTCTGTTCAAACCTTGGAAGAGGCTTTTAAGGGAAAGTTTGAGTCAGCAGAAAGAAACACTTACCAAGGCTGTTGTCTTTGGAACTAAAAGCCAACTCCAACACATTTGGGAGAATGGCTCTCTCAAATGAAAATGGTGGGAAAATGGTTGTCACTTACCAACCAGGTAGCTCATTCCACCTCCATGGGGAGGAATAACTAGTGAGACAAGAGACAAGGAATGTTAAGGAAAAATCATCTGTGTGGAAGGAATCATCGGGGGCAAAAAAGAAATGTGTTCTTAACACTGTAAATATATTGAAGCAAAAACAGTGAATGTACTATATCGGGAGAAGGGGGGGTGGGAGAAAGGTGACAGGTGGTCTGAGGGAACCAAATTTTCATCTGTCATAGTGGGAGTTCTGTAGATGTTGTTTGTAACCCATAAATCAAGCAATAGTGGTATAAACATTATTTAGAGATACGTAAGTAACCCTTTGAAGATATAAAAGCAAACAATTGTTCATTGAAATATTTCCTCTGAGGAATGGGATTGGGGATGGGAAAGGAAAGGGTGGGGAGGAGTCTCTTGCTTTTTATTCTAAGCTTTTTTACTCCATTGGACTTTTGAAACCATATGCCTGTACTTTGGTGTTTTATTAAATTAAATGAAATTAAAAGAACTATGCTTCTTTAACAGGGAAATATGTACTTGGCAATGGCTAGGTGGTGCTAGAAGCCACTGGATGCATTTTAGAGCATCAGTTTTACTTGAATATTTGCGAGAGGAAGTTAAGTAATCTAAGTAATTTAACTGAAAACATTTTAAATAAAAATGCACTCATATGTTACGTAGTTAAAAGCAAACTTCTACTGAATGTTTCATATGAAATTGAAGACTACAGAGAAACCTCAGGTTTGCTACAAGTTACATATCTATCCTCTTTCCTCCTCCTTTCTTCCCGTGTTCCAACTGTCTTCTGCCATTGAAGCATTTCCATTGAGGCATTGGAAAGGCTTAAGAGTGAGCATTATTTTAAAACATTTCAACACTTCCTAGATGATTGCACAATTTCAGCAGTTATTTTGGTTTTCCTTATCTCTTACTGATCTTATTTTTTTTTCCTTTGATATCTTGCTCTGCACCCCTGTGCTATTTTTCCTACCGAACATGTAGGGCCACTCGTTTATCAATAATATTTGTATGCGTACATTTTGTTTATTATTGGTAATAGAATTTCCCCAAAAAAATTCTCAAAGAAAAAGTGAGTTATAAAAGAATTCAACTTGGAACGCAGTCTAAAGTATATTTGATTTAGGATGCCTAGAGAGTATATCAAAGCCAAGATTGATTCAGCAACAAACATTTATTGAGAACCTGCAATGAGTCCAGATCCTGAGTTTGGCCTTGAGAATACAGAACTGTTTAAGGACCTCATTATCTAGTGGACTTCCGGGTTAATAGTAATTAATTAGATGAAATGGTAATTAATAGTAATTAGCAGGACTGTTTATATTGGCATCCACACCCCGTGATGTTTTCTGTTGTTTGGAGCAAAACTTGGAGTGGTTCTAGTAAATAACCTGAAAGAAAAATGAGTGTTTTTATTTTCTTATTAAGGAAAAAATGACTTTGAGAGAGGAAGAAGTTTGTCCAAAAGTCTTTAGCTTAGTAATGTTAAAGCCTATTCTCCTTACCTGTAGGCCACCACTCCTCCTACTCTGTCATGTCATGTTATTGAATCTTTTAGGAAAATAATTTGAACACATTACTTCCATAAACCCCTCTAAATTATTTAAATTATCTTATCACATTTTATCATTAGTGAATATTTTATGTTACCCAGCTTAATATTCTATATTTGTGTTTTTATACACCTATATTACAGTCTAATTGCAGGAAATGAATCGTGTGTGTGTGTGTGTGTGCGTGTGTGTGTGTGTGTGTTTGTGTGTTATTAAGCAGATTCGAAAAATGAATGGAATGAAGGCTTTATTTATCTAGGCTTTATCACTTGCATATAAAATAACAGCAGCAATAATGATAACAATAGTTAACATTATTAGTGTGCTTATTCTGTGCTAGTCACTATGTTTGTGTACTTAGCATTCAAACCTGATAAGATGATGCCATTATCTCTAAGGATTAGGGAAATAGGGATATAGAAAGGTTTAAGTCACTTGCTAAAGGTCACACAGGGGGTAGGTGGCAGAGCAGGCCTGAAAACCTAGTATTGTGGCACTAAACCCAGTGCTTTTAATCAGGTGTCAGAAGTGGATACAAGTAAGCACTATGGGAAATTATTTGACTTTTTCTTTCTAGAGCTTCTTTATTTACTTTCAGTGGCAGGTGTGCTAGTTGTTTTATAACTAAGCAATTACATATTTATGAAAGAATGTAATTAGTATGCATGAGAATTATGTTTTTAAATTAGTTCCATTCTTTGCTTCTAGCATCTGAGCCCTAGTTCAAATCCTGTTTCAAAGTCACTCTTTTATTAATTGATATCACCTTTTTATTCCTCTACCATAATCCTTTTGTGACATAAGTTATCACCTATGATTAGTCTTCCTTGTGTTATAGATATTACAGTTATTTTATTAGCTTCTCTTCTAGATTGTTAAGTTCTTCACACAGGAGCCAGGCAGGTTTATTTTTATATGGCCCATAGTATCTCAAAGAGTGAGATAATACACACAGGAACTCTTTGAAACTCTTAAGCAATTAGAGACAGTGCATAATCAGTATTGAAAAGATGTCTGTTTTCTAAGATACTTTATTGAGTTATAAATGTATTTTACATTTTGAATAAATGTTTACTGCAATTTGTGTAAAGTTTGTTATTTTGGCTAATTTAACTGTCCTCTGCCCTTTTAGTGTGTAGATGGGGTCTTAGGTGGTGAAGATTATAATCAGAACAACATCAACCAATGGACTGCAAGCATAGTGGAGCAATCTTTAACACATTTGGTTAAGTTGGGAAAAGCTTATAAATATATTGGTAAGTATCCGTGTCCTTCCTCACCAGTTCACTGGCTTTGTCCTTGTGATTTTCTCTGAATTTTGAAAATGTGTATCAATGACAGACATTTAAGTTGGATGCTAATGGGGTATGAAGGACTTCTGACTTATTCATTCAAAGATAACATATAATAATACCTATAAGATGAAGATGTTTCATTATTCAAAAGCAGTTTGAGCTACTTGTCTTTGATAGCATCATCCTTTGGATTTTCATTTGTTCTCTTTCCATTGAGACCTGCTCAGCCCAACTGTCTTTCTTTCAGTAGTCCCATGGCTCTTTACCTGTTAGACCCTGAAATTCCACACAAGAACTGTTTGTAAACTGGAATATTTCCTGTATTTCTGCCCATGGTACAAAGCATAAAATTTGACTGAGATTTTTTTCCCTGCAACATAATGGTTATGGCAATGGTCAACAAACCAACTGGATGTAGTGGGATCAAAATTATAATGCTAGATAACCAAGATGAGAGACTTTTTTTGATGTACTTGCTGAATGCTTTGTTTTATGTTATCTTTTTACAGCTTTTAGAACTCTATACTTACAGACTTTGACCTTGGCTCTCTTCCCCTTTTTAAGTGTCCTCATTCTGTGACTTTATTTGTAGTGACCTGTGCAGTGGTCCAGAAGAGTGCATATGGCTTTCACACAGCCAGCTCGTGCTATTGGGATACCACATCTGATGGTAAGAGACCTTAAGCTGATTCACACAAAATCCAACTTTTAGCAAAGTCAGTGTACTTTTAATCAAATGCTTATTTAGTTCTAGTTAAATTCTGAAAAGACAACATCAACAGAGATGCTTTTACCTAGTAACTAGTCTACCTTTAAACCAATATGAAATGTAAAGATTTAGCAGGTTGACATAAGTAAGGTTCTAAACCTGTGGAAAATGCATATATATATATATTCTTCGGAAATTGTGATGTTTTGCTGGTATTTCAAAGTGTTTTTTTTTGTGTGTGTGTGTGTTTTCAGGAACTTGTACCGTAAGATGGGAGAACCGGACCATGAACTGTATTGTCAACGTTTTTGCCATTGCTATTGTTCTGTAACTGACTAAAAATGGGTTAAAGCCATTAACTTAAGAATGTGTCAGTATACCCTGTCAAAAAAGAGTAATAGTTACTTATTAATGTGCTAGATGACAAGTGTAGAGTATGCTTTAAAGCTATCAACAAATACTGAATATTATAAGCACGCAATCTCATAGTGATTTGACAGATAATCTCATATTCTATACAGCATCATTTAAATAAGAAAAATTGAATGTTAGCAAAAATATATGCAGAAATATGGCATGACATGGAAATACAATCTTCTATTTACGCCAGCTTTTCATTAACATTATGTACCTAAGTTGATGGGGAAATCCATTCACATAATAAAATTATCTTCCAGCTAGAGAAGTTAACAGGGATAAGCATATGAACAAAAATCTGCAAGAATAAATGTGGATAAAATGATGAGTAGTTAACACCTTTCGGTTTTTATTTCTTCCTTTCACTTAGTTGTACATGATAGTGGAAAGTAACTCTGTTCTATTTTTCTGTCAACTAATAATACAATGACAACTATGCTCAACTTGTTTACTTTTTCTGATAATTGGTAAGTAAATATTTTTTATTTCAAATTTTTGGATTTACATTTGAGAATGAATTAAATCTGGTAACCTGAATTTCCTAGTTAAGCAAAAAGTTGTAGTATATGATGAACAGTATATGACTCAAACAGCTGCCTTATAATTCACTCATTCCATGTGGAACAAACATTTATTGAATGCCTATTATGAGCATATTTCTCTGCTAAGCACTGCAGTTATCAATGTACTGTTCAAATGCTAAGTTCCTTTTCACAACTGTTCAGTTAGAAAACTAGCATTTCTGTTTGGAGAGGGAAAAAGTAGTTGTTTTACAAAGGAAGAAATAGTGAATATGGTTACACATAAAGACGTAAGCAAAATGAAAAGCATCTATTGCTGACAGAATTATAGATGTAATTTTAAGAGTTGCTTTTAGCAAGTTAAAATGCATAAAATGTGCAACTCTTAGTTAAAGCCTTATTACCAGTCTTACTTATACAAGTAGTACATTTTATTATTGCTTTAGTTTCAACCATCTGTAAATAATTTTAAATACTTATATGGGGTTCAAATTCAGTGGAATAAAGTATAGACTAAAAGTGTACAATCATTAGCAGGTTATCTAATATCTCAGGGCTTATAAAATGTAATTAAATTTATTAAGAAAATAAAAGATGAAAAATTAGGGTACACAGCTGGCCACCAAATGCAAAGTCAATCTGCTACTTAACCATGAAAACAAAATCAGTTTTGCATATTACCACTAATACAAATAGTGGAACCATAAATCATTGATTTTGGGGGGAAAAAGCTTGGTATTGGTATTGACAATATTAAGGCAGTATTCTTGTAGGAATACTATGTGCATGTTTGATGTTTTGCTGAATAACAAAAACTGTTCAATGTTTAAGAAAAAATATTTTTTAAAATGATAAGAGTTCAATACTACATTTTTGGCACATCAAAAATTCGCAATCATTATCTTTATGTTACTCTATTGCTGCTGGCTTTTGTGCCCTTAAAGATTATAATAGTGACCAAAATAAATGTGCAGTGAAGACTTATTTTTGATTATTGTTGTCGAAGCCTGATTTTTAAAAAATAATCAATTCATACCTCGTGAACTTGCTGTCTGCTCTGTTTCTAGTTAAAATATAATAAAAATTATCTTCCTGTGCATACTTTTGCTTCTGGATGATCATTCAGTAGTTAAAGAAATGACATTCTGTTCACTCTTAGAAATTCTAAATAGGAAGAATGGGGGAGAGAAATCAATATGGGACTGCATAGATATGCAGAATAAATACCATTAAAATAGCAACCCAAATCCAGTATTTACCATTACAGCATAATTAATAGCTTCTACTTTATGCTTTTTATTTTATTATAAATTTTCATTTTAAAAAGTCAGTGTAAAAATATATTCTGCAGCTATTTATTATTTTAGTGATTATTTTTTGCAAAGAATTTTGTCCTGTTTGTAAACTTGCATTGTGTTGTAGCTGTTTTGTTTTTTTTTAAATTAAGGACTTTAAGTACATAGAATTAGGGTATTCAAAGGATTTTTGTAAAGCTGTAATTTTATGTTTGCAAAGTACTACCAGCATGCTGCCTAAATAATGGCAACATCTCATTACAATTTCTCTAGTAAAAAGTACTTTTCTGTTCTTCTTTCCAAGTTGGGTGTTATGAGTCATTACATGCATTCAGCATCAGATTTTTACATTAATCTTAATATGTTTCATATTATATTTTCGAAGTTTGAGTACAAGCAGTTGTCTATTTTTGATAACAGTTTTTTTGAAAGTGGGAGAAAAATCTGTGACATTTTATGGCAAAGGAAGTCTTTCTTATAGCAATACCAAAGAAAAGTTTTAGATGAGTTGAAAATTTCACTCCATGTGCTTGAATCTACTCAAGGGGAATTTGTTTTATAATCCAGAAAGTGGAGCTACATTTATGACTAAGAGGATTATAGGTTCAATGTCCAGTAATTCTGTAAAATTGACCTTTGCACATTTATAAAATTTTCTATAAATTTTCTACATTCATCTCTTACAGGGTTTAGATGGCTATCATCAATATTCATTAACAACTAGTCTAGTTGCAAAGCCATAATTCTCACTGTGGTCCCACTGAATGTCACTGTATGTCCTTCTTGGATATGTATGATATATAGACAATTCAAGTCCAGATAGAAATGGCCTCAATTGCTTCAGGAAGAATGTCCCTTCCTAAAATGATTTTTGCAGATCTCAGAGTTAAAGCTGGCACTTTGTACAGTTGCAGAACCACTGGTATTTGTATCTTCCCTATAGGAGACAAAACATGGGCAACCACTTCCATTCTGGGATCCTTAAAAGAAGAAGACCATATGGGAAAATTCCTTCACAGCTCCCCTAACCTGTCCAGGGAATTCGATGCCTGGACTTATCCAGGAATAAACATTCAACTTTATGGCAAAATGTGTAATTTTTAGTTTTATTGACTGCCTCGTCTTTTTAGATATATTTTTATCTATGCTATTGTCTTAGTCTCTTTCGGTGTCTATAACAAAATACCATAAACTGAGTGGCTAATAAACAATAGAAATGTATTTCTCACAGTTTTAGAGGTTGAAAAGTCCAAAATCAAGGTGCTAACAGATTTGGTGTGCCTGGTTCACAGGTGGTGCCTTCTAGCTGTGTCCTCACAAGGTGCAAGGTGCAAGATAGCTCTCTGGGGTCTCCTTTTTAAGGGAACTAATCCTATTCATGAGGGCTCCATCCTCATGATTTAATTACCTCCCAAAGGCCCCATCTTCCAATGCCATCACATTGGTTTTTAGGTTTCAACATATGAATTTGGGTATACCTTCAGGCCACAGCAGCCAGCTTAAACTTGAGATATTTCAATCTGGGTTTCTCAGGGCAGAGTTTTACATGAGGCAGTATTATTACCTAATGAAAATTCTATTGACTTGTTTTCATTTCCCTCTAATGTCTTATGGAGAAAATTTCCATAAAAATTATTAGACTGTGGCATGGTTAAGTTTCATGACCTCATACAGAAGTTTCATGAGCTAACATGGGTATTTGCTACTAATGCTCATACAGTATTTGCTACTAATGTTCATACCAAATATCAAGATTAGAGTTCTTAGTAATTAAATTAAGCATAGCAAAATTTTTTTCTAAAGAACTACACAATAAATATTTGAGACTTTGTAAGTTTTTGCAGTGGATCTGTTTTTGAGCTCACTATTCTATTCCATTTGTCTGCACACCAATTCCACTCTGTTTTAATTATTATATCTTTATAATAAGCTCTGATGCTTCTAAAGTATGGTCTGCCTTCTTGTTTTATTTTTTTCAGAATTGTCTAGGCCATTCTTTAATCTTTACTATTTTGTTTGAATTTTAGAATTAGTTTGTCTAGTTGTATAATTCATATTTATTTAATAGATTCAGATCCATTAAATTTATTAATTTGGACAGAATGGATAACTTTAAATATGTAGTGTTCCCATCAATAAACAGTGTCATTCTCTATTTAAGTGTTTTAAAATATTTTTCTATATTATGATTTTCTCTGTAAAGTTATTACATCTTTGTTTCTAGATGTTTTACAGTTTTTGTTACTATTTTGAATGAAGTTTTTGCAGTTATATTTTTTCAATTGATTATTGCTAGTATGCTGATTTTTATATGTTGTTCTATCCAGAAACCCTGCTAACCTTATTCATTATTCTAGTAAGTTTTCTTTTGATTATTTTTTATTATCTATGTAAGCAACTGTATTATCTGCAAATAATTTGTCTTCCATTCCAGTCATTGTTCCACTTATTTCGTATTGCATTGGTTGAAACTTCTAATAGCATGTTGAACAGTGGTGGTAATAGTGGACATCTTTGTTTTTGAATATGCTTTTCAATGCCCACCTTTGTGATATTTGCTATAGCTTTTTGCTAGATAATCTTCTCTTCTACTACTCTTTAAACTAAGCTTTTAAAATACTTTATATCATGAATGCATCAAACTTTTCAAGATCTCTTCAATATATACAAATAAGTCATTTTTCTAATGTTTTTCTCACCATTTGCACCATGTTCAAACATACTTAGATCATATTAAAATTCTCATCAGTGTCTTCAACTGGATAGTTTTATTTTTAATGTGTGTGTATGTGGGTACTTGCATCAGCTACAGTAAAAAAAAAAATGTCCTAAGTTACTTGATTCTGTCATGCTGCTTATGTGGCAGTTCTCAGCCAAACTTTCAACATGAACAACAGTATGTCCAGATGGGCTAGATTTTGCAAATTCTGATCTTTGGGATACATAATTTCTGCTGGATGCAAAAGAGGTTCTTTTATATGCTGTCTCTAAAAAGGTTTGCTGCCAAAGCTATATATTACATATTAACTTTATACATAAGTGTTCTTCCTAACAGCATCACTATTTATTTTCTAAAGCAGATACCATTGACATTTAAGTTCTTTTTTTCAGTTCATTATATTTTAAAGTATTTTCATATTTCTATCATAGTTCTTATTATGACTTGTTTCATAATGACAGTTTTTCAATAGACATTTTACATGTTAAATACGCAATGATGGGATTCACTTGCTGTATTGTTAGAATGATTTTAATTAACTTATTTGGAAGTCCAGATATATGACAGATTTAAGAGTGACTTAATCCTGTGGTCTAGCTCTGGTTTGCTGTGATTGCTTCATTTGTTAAAGTCAACTCTGTTGGTTGAATTTATCCTTAGCTTGGCTTTCATCATTGTGCAAAAATGGTAAAAACAAATCCATGCTTCATATTTGTATACCATATTGAATAGGGAAAGCAATAAAATATCTTTGAGTAGTTCTTAAGCATAAGAAGACCGGGCACAATGGTTCGTGCCTGTAAACCCAGCACTTTGGGAGGCCAAAGCAGGAGGATTACTGAGCCCAGGAGTTCGAGACCAGCTTAGGTAACATAGCAAGACCTGGTATCTATAAAAAATAAAGAAATTAGCCAGGCATGGTGGCATGCACTTGTAGTCACAGTAATCAGGAGTCTGAGGCAGGAGGTCAAGGCTTCAGTAAGCCGTGATCACGCTACTGTGCTCCAGCCTGGGTGACAGAGTGAGAGCCCAACTAAAAAGAGAGAGAGAGGGGGAGAGAGAGAGAGAGAGGGAGAGAGAGAGAGAGAGGGAGAGAGAGAGAGAGAGAGAGAGAGAGAGAGAGAGAGAGAGAGAAAGAGAAAGCTTCTCATAAGCCTACATGCCTCCAGTAAGTATTTCCATGGTAGACAATGGCCTGCAATGAATCTTTTCTCCTGGTATCCATGCCCTTGTGTAGTCACTTTCTTCATTGACTCTGAGTTTGGACATATGACTTGCTTTGGCTAATAGGCCATTATCAAGCATGGTGCAAGCAAAAGTTTATTTATACATTAGGGCTTGTCTCTTGGAATGCTCCTTTTTGGAAGCTATTCACCATACTCTAAAGAAGTCCAGATCAGGCTACTGAATTGAGATAAGGCTTGTGAAGGCAGACCCAAAAAGATAAGAGGCCATCTTTGGAATGCTTACTTCCTGCCAAACTGCTGGTTGAATGTATCCCACATGAGTAACTCTTAACTCTGTTATACCATATGGAACAACAACAACAACAAAAAAACCCTTCCAACTGGGTAATGTCAGTCCATTAAGTTTTGGAGTGGTATGTGATACAGAAACAGAAAACAACTTCCCAAACTTGCATTGGTCAAAACTAGGCCACTAGAAAGAAGCCAAAGAGAAAAAAATAGGTCCACATGTCCAGTAATGAGCCAATCTCTTAATCTGGGAAATTCTATGCATTGACTCTCTTAAGTTTGGGATGCTGAATGATTCACTGTAGCAAGAATAGAATTACATTTAGACAAGGGAAGTGTTCGCTTTCCCTAAAGTGCATCTGAGATATGAGAGAGGATTGGATATTTCAGCAAAAATCATGGTACTTTTAATGAAAGTTAAGAGGAGGATTGGATGTTGACTAAACAATCAACAATGTTTAATACCCTTTCACAAATAAATGCTCTCTCACATAATTATTACCGAAATATATAGCCATCTTGATCTAGTTTCTGTTTTCCCTCTTGTAATAGAGATATGGGTATAATAAATGTTTGACTTTCTTCTTAACTTTTGTATGAGTTTTAATTGTTCCTTAAACTTGTGTTGCCAAAAACAACACAAGTTTATTCTCTTACAGCTCTGGAGAGCAGAAGTCCAAAATGGTCTTCCTGAGCTACAATCAAGGTATAGGTATGGGTGCATTCCTTCTGGAAGATTAGAAGATAATCCTTTTTCTTGCCTTTTCTAGTTTCTAGAGGCTACTTGCGTTCCTTGACTAGTGATTCCTCCCAGCATCTTCAAAGGCAGCAATGTAGTATCTTCAAATCTCTTTTCTCTCTGACCTCTGCTTCTATCATCTCCTTTGACTCTGATCTTCTTCTTTCCATCTTTCATTAGGAACCTTGTAATTAAATTGGGCCCACCTTGAATATTATCCCCACACCAAGATCTTTAACTTAAACCTGCAAAGTCCTTTTTTTTAATGAACACATTCACAACTTCTGAGGATTAGATGTGGATATCTTTAGGGAGGGAGGCATTATTTTGTCGACTACAGTTCTGGCATTACATGATGCTGAATGTCAATGGACAAGCAATAAGGAATAGTGAAGAATGTGATGAATAGGATAGCACATGCTGTTTCCAAGCGGGAACCTACATCTCAGCTTCAGCCACTGACACAATTTAGAAACAAGAGCTCAGGGTTGCCTAGTCTTCCAGTTTAAAAAAATTTTCAGAAATATTTATTACATGAAATCTCTTGATGTCAATATCTTTATATTTTAAAACATAGGTATCTGGGCTTAGGGAGGTCCAATACATAGTAAACTTCTTTCCTACTTTAGTTATGAATCAATTAAGAGACATGGAGAAAGATAGCTTAAAATAAAATATTACCGTTTTCCCAGTTCCAATTTCCATAAGGGTGTCTCCTGCGTATTCTAAGATTCTTATAGTTTGAGATTTTACATTTAGGTCTTTGATCCATTTAAAGTTAATTTTTGTGTATGGTGATAGGTAGGGGTCCTGTTTCAATCTTCTGCAAATAATTTGTCTCCCATTACTGCCAATCGCTTTCTTATAGCATTATAATTGTTCAAGGTCCATTTATGAGTGGGAACATATGGAACTCTGTTCTTTGTTTCTGTGATAAATCACTGAGTATAATTGACTCCAAATCCATTCAAGTTGTTGCAAAGTCCATATATTTGTCCTTCTTTATGGCTGCATAATATTCCATTGAGTATATGTACCACAATTTTTAAATCCAGTCCAGCTTCGATGGGCAACATGGTTGGTTCCATGTTTTTGCTATTGTGAATAGAGCTGCTACAGAAACATACAGTCACCAAGATTTGTACTTAACATAGCCAATTTCCAGCTAAAGTCAAAATAACCTTTTGTGTGTCGTACATAGAAGAGAGAAAGTGACCAGAGGAAGTCATCCTTATGTCATGATTTATAATTATCTTCTGAAGATGTCAAGCTTATTAAGTCTGGTCTTCTGTACCTCTCCATAGAACTAAATGTTTCAGCTGTTGTTCAAACTTGCTTTCCTAAAATCCAGCCTAGAATCTATGCTCACTTCTCTTGTGTAGTTGTGACTGTCCTGGATGCTCTAACATATCCAGCCTACCAGGACACTTGATAAGTTCCTGGAAGTCGACAATCCAGGATTATAACATTTTCCTAGGATTTTTTTTCAGAATGATTAATGATGCTTGTATTTAAATGGTCAGATATCAATGAAGAAAACATATACTCTAGGAAAGGAATGTGTGTGTCTGTGTGTATTGAACTGTGTCATTTGTGGCTGCCCAGTATTTTGGGGACTTCTCTGCATTTTGATAATCCTCCACACTTCACATTTCGCTTTTTTAAAGGAGAATCCAGAAAACTCACTTTTCTGGAGACTTTGCTTCCAGGTTGAGGGCATGGAATGTAGATTTGGCCATTCACATTCAGGAAGACCGATTGAAAAGTAGCCAGCCTGCTTATTTTTCTGGAAGACTGGTAGCTGGTGATAGAAATGTCTTTACTGGACCAAATCTCTGTGTGCTCTTGGCACTCAGCCCCTACCCTGTTTCCTTAGTTCAACTTTATTTAACAAATTCTTTTTCTAGTTAGATTAGGCAGAATGTGCTTTGTTGTTTGCAAATTAAAGATTTTAATCAAAATAATATATGTATAGGTCTTTTTTTAACTAAAAGGGTTATAACAAATACCAGACACTTCCCCACTGGTCTTTGGGTGAAGCCCATCACCTAATTTTCAACTTTAGTTGATCTTTCTCCCTCTTCCATATCTAAGTTTTGTGTGTATATTAATTTTTCTTGATTTATCACATTTAGATATTACTTTTTGATTGGAGATACGGATCTCCCCCTTTTACATTCATTTTTTTCTTCCCTTCCTCTACCTTTCTGATATCTTATAAAATCTTTGCTTAAGTCATCAGTCTGTATTTACTATGCAGACGCTGTTTACTAATGAGCTAAGTAGCATGCTATTTTGTATTATACTTTTGAAAACTAATCTCCAATGTGAGGGTATTTGAAGGTGGAACCTTTGGAGAATGATTGGGTCATGAAGGCAGAGGGTGCCCTTCCGAATGTGATCAGTGCCCTTACAAAAGAGACTCTGAGGGCTTTCTGGCCCTTTCCACCATGCGAGGGTACAGCAAATGAACCAGGAATTGAGCCATCACCAGACACCAGAACTGCCAGCACCATGACCTTCCCAGCTTCCAGAACCATGAGAAATAAATGTCTGCTATTTACAAGGCATCCAGTCTCTGTTTTGTTTGTTTGTTTGTTTTTTGTTCTAGCAGTCCACGCTAACTAAGACACCCCTGGCGTCCTTGTTCTTCCTGCTTCTGCCTGTACTGGTTGCTTTCTCCTACAGTTGTGGCTGTCCTGGGAAAACTCCACCTTGTAGCCTTCTTTGTTTGGCCTTGTATTTTTAAGGTACACGTGTACCTTTTTCTTGTGTTACTACCACATTTTGCTAGAGCACATCTTATAATAGCTTCCTGAAATTATATTGTGGGATTTTTGAGTCCCTGCCACTTTTGCAAATTCTCTATTCAGTTCTCACTCTTGATCATTTGAGTATAAAATTGAGTATATTTTTTCCCATTGGATTTTTCTATAAGAAGCAATTATCTTTTTCATAAGAAAGAATCGATTTTCTCTTGCTACTTTTTAAAATTTGATTTCATGCAAGCCAATTATTAACTTACGGCCATTAATAAAGTGAATATAACTAGTGTCTGCATTTTTAGTGGATACTTTCATATCTAAATATATTTTGCCATCACTAAAAGAAACTAAATATTTCACAATGTCAAATTTGTGTAACATCCTATATACCATCAAAATCACGTGAATGTCAATTGATAGCACTTTGGCTATCATCAAGACCCAAGAAAATGGAGTGAATTATAAGAACAATTGCCTATAATCCCAGCATTTTGGGAGGCCGAGGTGAGAGGATTGCCTGAGCCCACAGGTTTGAGACCAGTTTGGGCAACTTGGGGAGACCTCATCTCTACAATAAATAAAAAAATTAGCTGGGCATGGTGGCGTGTGCCTGTAGTTCCAGTTATTTGGAAGGCTGAGATGGAAGGATCACCTGAACCCAGCAGGTCGAGGCTGCGGTGGCCGTGAGCGTGCTCCTGCACTCCAGCCTGGGCAACAGAGTGAGAACTCCAACTAAAAAAAAAAAAAAAAAAAAAATTGGACTCATGATTTCGTGATTTGATATCTGTTGCCAGCTGGGAGAATTAGAACTGTATTGAATATTTTCATTTCCAACAAAATCTACCAAGTAAATGCTGAGATTCACAGGTATTATAACTTTTTTTAATGCTTCTGTTCACTCCCAGAAATTCTGGTATTTCGCATTAGTCCAAAGACCTTTTGAAATGAAAAGTCCAAAAATGTGAATATTCAGATTGAAATATTAAGATTAAAAAATGACACGAAAAGTGTTAGGTAAAATTTAACAGGTCTTTCATTTCTCTGAAAGTAAGCTAGATTCTCTAGAAAACTCTGGGTTAAGCTATCTTTATGAAAAACAGCAATGCTCACATCTCTTAATATTTTATTTTAGATGTAATTCTACTTTAGCTACAATTCTGTGTCCTCACCTGTTCTTACACAGTATTGTACTACACAATCAGTAATAGTATAAGGAATTCATGAATTCGTGATAGATATAGTCAATGTTTAAGTAAGAAAGGTCACAGGGTTTTTTGTAGTGAAATACATGTAATTATGTAAACTCCACACAATGATAGCTTAGGAAGTTTCCTGTATCTAAATAGTTCACTCTTCCTTATTCTCTTCTCAACATCTTACTCAGGCACTGAATTATATGTCTTGTCTACATGTCTCCCACTTGAGTGACCTCTGGAAGATTTGGGTCTGTGATTGGTCCATTTTTGTGGTTACCTCAGCACAGCAACTGCCGATTTACTTTGTACACAGAAGGTCTTCCATCATCTACAGAGTTGTCATGAAGTGCATCTCTGGTTGGCCAGGTTCACAGTGTGATGGAACCTTCCCAATAGAGGAATATGAAATGGAAATTGCACGGAAAAAGATATTGATGCAGACAGTGGACCATGATGTACACAACATGGGTAAACACAAGGGCACATCTTTTAAGAAAGCCGTCTAAAAATCTCACAAGGATGTAATGCCTTTGAGGTCTTTGGCAGCTACCTCCAAACAATACAGGGAGGATATTGATTTTTAACCCACGAGGGACTTGATCGCTGCCCTGTTTTTGCTAGGATTAAAACAATGCTTTAAATTCAACGAATTTTCTTTCACAAAAGCCTTCTTAAAGAAACATATAGGCCTTTTGGAACCCCCAACACAAATGCTTGAGAAGGTCGAGAAGCCTTGTAAAGTTGGAAAGGTAACTTTTTGTTTCATGACTTGAGAAAAGATGGAAAAATAAATAAATAAGGAATCCGAATAGAACGAGGTTTGTTCACGTGGGAGAGAAAGTTAAAAACCAGAATGCAGATCGTGTTGGACTTGGCATCAGAATTTACAAAGTAGGGAGCTGAATTCATCTGGGGTACCCAGTTGAGACCCGGCTGCCTCTCTTACCAGCAAGGGCACTGGTTCGGCATAATTTCCTGCAATTATGGATGAAGCGCCATGAAATTCAACTCGGAGTAACGCCTACTCCAACTGCTGCTTTTCTCGCTTCTTTCTCTTGATCTCTGGACTGCTGGTAAAATTTTGGGCTCTTAGGGGAAAGGCTTGCTTACTTTGTATCAGCCTAAAGTCACGTCAAGCACGCACACATGCTGCATTTAAAAGTATTGTACATGTGTGCACACACATGTGCACATACACTGCATTTAAAAGTATTCTTGGATGTTGATTAAAGTGGGGCTTTCTTCTGTTCCTGACAGATTTTCTATATGATTACATACAAGTCATAGTGATCTGAAGTTCGTGGCTACAACATTTAGTTAGGAGTTGTTCGGAACTGACTGTTTAGGAGACACCAATTGTTGCCTTGGCCGATGGGGTCCAGTGGAGGACACAGGTGCTTAGGACAGGTGCAGGCCCTACCACATCTGTTGGTTTATTTCCCCTTGCAAAGGGAATGTTTGTATCCTAAGCGCCACCCTGATTCCAGGTAGATGGGGTGCAAATGTGTGTGAATGGTTCAAGCTACTTTACCTGCAAGTCTAAATAGACAGCTTGGTATCAAGACTCTGGGTCAATAGCATAATTTTTGTAGACAGACAACATATTATCAAGGACAATAGTCACATTTACTAAGCAATAAGGTGAAGTTTAAAGCTGAAAAATAATTGCCAACTCCTTTGTTCTATTAGATGCTTATACATGTTCCAAATTTAGAAACTAAGATATATTTTGTATACTCTTAAAAGTCTAGTATTTTTTTCACCCTGGATTTTAACTAAAAGGGTCAACCGAGAGGAAAATGTATTTATTTATTTAAACATTATCATTGTTAATAATCAAAATCACTTATTATAAAAAGTATTTTTCTTTACCCTACTCTGTGAAAATTATGGGACAAACTGACTTAAGAAAACTAGTGAAGCCGAGCCAGGCTCGGTGGCTCAGCCTGTAATCCCATGCCTTGGGAGGCTGAGGTGAGTGGATTCCCTGAGCCCGCGGGTTTAAGACTCGCCCGGGCAACTTGGTGAGCCCTCATCTCTACAATAAAAATCAAAAAATTAGCCGGGTGTGGTAGCGCGCGCCTGTAGTTCCAGCTACTTGGAAGGCTGAGGCGGAAGGATTACTGGAGCCCAGCAGGTCGAGGCTGCAGTGGCCGGGAGCGGCCACTATACTCCAGTCTGGGCGACAGAGTGAGACTCCGACTCAAAAAAAAAAAAAAGAAAACTAGTGAAGCCTTTCTTTTTAATTTATCTGCTCTAGTAAGCAAGTTGTCAGGTTCCTACATGGTAGAAAATGAATGGTAGACATTGAAATAACCATCTTTAAAAATTAGGTCCTAAAATAGC
>CAUYQG010023031.1:0-13558 GCA_963574415.1 Tarsius wallacei
TCAGGAGTGACTGCCAGGAAAGAGCCAGGGAAGAAAGCCAATGTACCAGACCAAGAAGAGATGAAGCCAGATGATCCCTGAGATACAGTGGATGAAATATGAGACCAGAGACTAAAATGCTTTTAAAAATGAAGGCAGTGGTACGCTGGTGCTCAAGGATGGGGCACCTGAAACAAGTATTACAGAGCAATGAGATGATCTGAAACAGTGGCTTGTTTTAACCGTTCATCTCAGTCCATTTTTTAGGCTCGCTGTGCAGTACTTCTTGGTACCCAACTGACACAGGTCACCTTCAATCTTAGACTACAGAACTTAACTTCTAACCAACAATCCCCAAAGGATTTCGGTGGAGGAGGTAGAAGGCAGTTGTCACTATGAATATGCTAAATATTCAAAACCACCCTTTCTCTCCTCCTTGGTCTTTGAAAAACCAAGAATGTTTATAATACAATAATGAAATAAAAATAAAGTCATTAATCAAGAAAAAAAAGAAAAAAAAGAAAAAGAAAAATGTTTAGAAAACATATTTAACAAAGTAATAGATAAAATCTTTCCAAGTCTGGCAAGATATTTAGAAATCCAGATACAGGATGTCCAACAGTCTTTAAAAGAATACATTGCAAAAAGTACTTCACCATGGTACATTATAATCAGATGCTCTAAACTCAAAGTGAAAGAAAGAACTCTAAAATCACCAAGAGAAGAATATCTAGTCACCTATAAAGAGAACTCCAATATGCCGGGGTGGGAGGGTAGAGACACACCTCATCAACAAGGGTTCCTGCATAACGAACATCTGTATACTTAACTCTGAATTGTACCCCACATCTTTAAAATTAAAAATTAAAAAAGGAGAGAACTCCATCAGGCTAATAGCAGACTTCTCAGTAGAAACCTTTCAGGTCAGGAGAGACTGGAATGACATATCCAAAGTGCCAAAAGAAAAAAATCTGTAAGCAAAAAAGTCTAGATCCAGAAAGATTAAGCTTCATAAAAGAAGAAGAAATAAAGTATTTTCAGATAAGCAAACGTAGAGGGAATTCATCACAACTAAACTGGCCTTACAAGAAATGCTTAAAATAGCCCTAAACTTGGAAGTTAAAAGTTGGTAATCATCATCATGAAAATGCATGAAACTATAAAACTCAAATAGGGCAACCACACAAAGAAGAAAGAGGAAGGAATCAAGAGGCAACACTACAAAATCCCACCAAATCACAAAGACAGAAAAGAAAGAAAGAATTTAGAAAATCACTAGAAAACAATTAACAATATGACAGGAACAAAACTTTACATATCAATATTAACCTTGAACTTAAATGGATTAAATGTTTCATTTAAAACATATAGATTGATGGAATTGATAAAGCAACATGATCTTACTATTTGATGTTACAAGACACTCACCTTACTTGTAAAGACACATGTAGTCTAAAAGCAAAGGGGTGGAAAAAGATACTCCACACAAGTGAAAACTGAAAGGGAACAGTAACAGCTATACTTAATATAAGTATAGACTTTAAATAAAATAGACTTTAAATCAAAAGCAATAAAAAAGACAATAAAGATTATTATATAATGCTAAAGGTCTTAATTCTGCAAGAGGATATAATAATTCTAAATATATATGCACTCAGCATTGGAGCAGCCAGAATAATAATTTAAAAAATCACTAGACATAAAGAAAGAGATATACAGAAGCACAATAATAGTGGGAGACTTAAATGTTCCAATTACATTATTAGATCATTGAGACAGAAAATCCACAAAGAAACATTGGACTTAAATTGGACTTTATACCAAATAAACCTCACAGACATTTACAGATCATTATATCCCCAAACTGCAGAATATACATTCTCCTCATCAGCACATGGAACATTCTCCAAGGTAAACCAGTCTCAAGAAAGTTTTAAAAAGCAAAATCATTTTAAGTACTTTCTCAGACCACAGCATAATAAAACTAGAAATCAATACCAAAAGGAACCACAGAAGCTATACAAATACAAGAAAATTAAACAACATACTCCTCAACAATCATTGATTTAACAAAAAATTAAGATGAAAATTAAAAATTTTTTAGAAACAAATAAAAAAATGGAAACACAACATTTCAAAACCTGTGGAATACAGCAAAAGCAAAGCTAAGAGGTAAGTTTATAGCATTAAATCCTACATCAAAAAAATAAAAAGATCACAAATAAACAATCCAATGCTATATCTCAAACTAAAAAAGCCAGAGCAGATTAATTCCAAATTCACATTTAGCAGAAGAAAAAAAAAAAATAACAAGGATTAAAACAGAACTAAATGAAATTGAGACAAAAAAATCAATAAAATGAAAAGTTGTTTTTTAAAAAGATAAATAAAATTGATAAACTGCTAGGTAGACTAACCAAGAAAAAGAAGGATCCAAATAAACAAAATCAGAGGAAAAAAAGGCCATATTATAATTGATACCACAGAAATATAAAAGGTTATGAAAGACTATTATGAAGAATTATACACTCACAAATTTAAAATACTAGGAGAAATGAGTAAATTACTGAAAATATACAACCTCTCAAGATTGAACCAGAAAGAGACAGAAAACCTGAACAAACCAGTAACCAGTAGCAAAATGGAATCAGTAATAGAAAATTTTTTTTTTTTGAGTTGGAGTCTCACTCCGTCACCCAGGCTGGAGTGCAGTGGCATACTCACAGCCACCCCAGTGTCGACCTGCTGGGCTCCGGTGATCCTTCCACCTCAGCCTTCCAAGTAGTTAGAACTACAGGCGTGCACTATCATGCCTGTCTAATTTTTGATTTATTGTAGAGATGAGGTCTTGACCAATTGCCCGGGCTGGTCTTGAACCCCTGGACTCAGGCAATCCTCTCGCCTCTGCTTCCCAAAGTGCTGGGATTACAGGCGTGAGCTACTGTGCCCAGCTATGAATAGACATTTTTAAAAGAAGACACACAAATGGTCAACAGGTATATGAAAAAATTTGAACATCACTAATTATCACAGAAATGCAAATTAAAACCACAATGAGATCTCTTCTTACCCTAGTCAGAATGACTATTAGTAAAAAGTCAAAAAATTACAGATGATGGCAAAGATGCAGAGGTAAGTGGCTCTTATACACTGTTGGTCTGAATATAAATTAGTACAGCCTCTATGGAAAATAGTATGGAGATTTCTCAAAGAAATAAAAATAGAACTACCATGCACTCTAGTAATCCCACTTCTAGTTATCTACCCAAAGGAAAAGAAACCATTATATCAAAAAGATACTTGCACTGGTATGTTTATCACAACAGTATTCACAAAAACAAAGACATAAAATCAATGGATATTGTTAATGTCCAATTATTCATTAATAATTATCCAAATATCAATTATTGAATAAAGAAAATGTGGCATATATACACAATGGAATACTATTCAGTCATAAAAAATATAAAAGCATACCTTTTTGTAGCAACATAGATGGAACTGGAGGCCATTATCTTAAGTAAAATGTCAGACACAGAAAGACAAATATATATACATTCACTCATGAGTGGGAGCTAAATAATATACATTAACATAGATGTAGAGTGTGAAATGTTAGACAATGAAGACTCAGAAGGGTGAGGGCATCTGAGGGGGATGGATGATGAGAAATTTTTAATGGGCACAATGCACATTACTTGGGTGATGGATACCCTAAAAATCCCGAATACACCACTTTGCAATGCATGCATGCAACAAAACTGCACTTATATCTCATAAATTTATATAATAAAGAATATCACCATTGAATATTCCTACCTAACCACTTATAGGTAGTAAGAAGCTGGATCACTGTGTATATAATCCCTTTGAACATTTTTGGTGTAGTAGCACATATAATAAAATTGGCTGGTTACTTCTGATGTAACTGGACAAAGTAAGGAAA
The DNA here is from genome assembly GCA_963574415.1 of Tarsius wallacei. NCBI lineage: Eukaryota > Metazoa > Chordata > Mammalia > Primates > Tarsiidae > Tarsius > Tarsius wallacei. The sequence continues at coordinate 3,926 of CAUYQG010023031.1, forward strand.
GAAAAGAATGAGTGAGGAATTTGAATTACAGGGTCAAGTGCCATATAAATGACCTGAAAACATCGATGTGGCTCTGATGGAGACCCTTATTTGTAACTGAAGGGCTGAGATGACTGAAAATTAAACCCAGAGTCTCATCCTGTGACTGAATGAATTGCAACCCAAGTTCAACTTGCAAGGTCTACTATTAAAGTGAAGGCACTGATTAGAAAATAATGGGACACTGTAAGTTGGAATGGAGATATGTGGGAAGACTCTGATGAAGCTGGAAACATTGAGCCCCTAAATTCTGATGTCTTCTTTGCTAGTAAAAGAGGCCTCACTATTTCCAGGAGATGTGTTTGCTCCACTCTCAACTGGAAGAGGTTTCCCCATTCTCAGTAGAAGTGGCCTCCTCACCTTCAGTGGTTGCAGCTTCTTTATTCACGGTGGTATCAGTCTCTCCATCTTCTCCAAGGGGGTTAACGCTGAATTGCTTGAGGAAATTGTAATGGCCTCCCTGAAGCAGTTGTTGTGCAAGACAATGTTGAGTTTCCTCAGGACCCACTCTATCACCCCTTTTTGTTTCTAGACCTATATAAAACTGGACTCAAGTATCAGAAGACCCCTAAAGGTGAAGTACAAATTGTGACCCATGAGGATGTGCACTACTCTCCAAAAGAAAGACTTAAGTTTGCTAATTTATACAAGGGAAACATGTGGGCATAGACATTAGGGCTGTTGAACAATGGTGGAATTAACATCAATTTGGATCATGTGAATTTATTGATCTGCACTCACTAACAAGAAATTCTGCATTTAATGTTGCAGCTTGGTAAATTAGAAAGGGGCTTTATAAGTTTGAAAGGTGGCTCATAGTCAATAAGTTGGAAGTGCTGGGCTTCCTTGGTTTAATGCAAATAAAGGAATCCAAAGGCTTAGAATAATTAAATAATTTAAGTAAATGTATCACTTAAGATCTACTTACTCAAAATAGGAGGGTACAGAAGACATACCTTTCACAAATACTGTGAGAAATAAGTTTGTGAGGGGAGTCCCAGCATCCTTGATGAGCTCTGTGGTTGCTCTTCTCTATGGTCTAAACTTAACAGTAGGATTTAGGATTTAGTGAAACCTAAACGTAATAGGAGTAATTGAATCCCAAGATGATAGTGGCCAAATAGTGGCACTCAGTCACCAAAGGTAAGGTGAGAATGAGTACCATAGTGAACAGCAGAGTCACAGCAACAATTTGACTCATGGAGTCCTATGGCATTGTCTAGTTGATTATGATATCCTTAGAAGTAAAATAGATAGGGAGTCTACTAAATTCTCATTTCATTTGTATAAGCAGAAACATTCTGTGTCAAGTAAATAAAAGCCTAACCTGAATCATAAAAACAGAATCATGGCCCCTCAATTATTTCCAAGAATTGAGCCAGTGCACAAACCTGGAATTTAAATAAGGGGAAAGCCAGGTGCCATTGAGGAAGAACCCTAGTACACTGACAAAAATGCATACTGTTAATCTTTCTTTTATCTTTCCCCAAAGGAAGCTATAACCTTCTACCAGAGTAACTGTGCATTAGGTAAAAGGAAATAATCAGACTTTGGGGGACCCTTGGGCACTGGTGGTAAACTGACACTAATTCCAGGACACCCAAAGTGTCACTGTGGTTTGCCAGTCAGACTAAGGGCTTATGAAAGTCAAGTGATCAATGGAGTTTTAGCTAAGGTCCATCTCAGGGTGGGCTTAGCGTGTCCCTAAACCCATGCTGTTATTTTATTTATTTACTTCTAGAATGCATCATTGGACTATATATACTCAGCCACTCGCAGAATCTCCACATTGGTCTCCTTATTTGTGTAGATGTAGGGTTTTTATGATGAAGAGGACAAATGGAAGCCATTAGAATTGCCCCTACCCAGAAAAATAGTAAACTGAAAGAAATACTGCATTCCTGTAGTAACTGCAAATTAGTGCCATGAGAAGGACTTGAAAAATGTAGGGATGGTGTTTCTCATTACATTCCCATTTGACTCTCCTATTTGACCTGTGCAGAAGACAGATGGATCTTGGACAATAACAGTGGATTGTTGTAAGCTTAACCAGGTGGTGACCCCAATTGTAGTACTGTACCAGATATTGATTCATTGCATGAGCAAATTAACATATCACTGTTACCTGGCATGCAGATATTAATGTGGAAAATGTATTTTTCTCCACTCCTGTTAATAAGGCCCACCAGAAACAGGTCTTTAAAATTTTTTTTATATGCTTTCTAGGCCAGCAAAATATTTTCACTCTCTTACCTCAGTGGTATATCAATTCTCCAGTTCTATGTCATAATTTAATTTGCAGGGATCTTGATTGCCATTTACTTCCACAAAATATCACACTGGTCCATTCTACTGATGATATCATGATGATTGGACCTAGTGAGCAAGAAGTATCAACCATTCTAGACTTATTGGTAAGACAATTGTGTGTCAGAGGACAGGAAAAACATCCAACAAACATTCAGAGGTCTTGTACTTCAGGGAAATTTCTAGGGATCCAGTGGTGTAGGGCATGTCAAAATATTCCTTCTAAAGTGAGGGATAAGTTATTGCTAAACAAACAAACAAACAAACAAACAAATAAATAAATAATGTGATGCTTAATGGGGCTTTGGATTCTGGAAACAACATATACCTCATTTGGATGTGTTATTTCTGTCCATTTACTGAGTGATCTAAAAAGCTGCTAGTTTTAATTGGGGCCCAGACAAGAGAAAGCTCTGCATCAGGGTGGCAATGGAGAGGAAGAGGGTTATGATGAATAATATGGTGTGATGGTTAATTTTTTGTGTCAACTTGACTGGGTCATAGGGTGCCCAGATATTTGGTCTAACATTATCTTGGATGTGTCTATGAGGGTATTTTTGGATGAGATTAACATTTGATTTGGCATACTAAGTAAAGCAGATTAGCTTTCCTAATAGAGTGGCTTTCATTCAATTAGTTGAAGGCCTGAATAGAACATAAAGGTTGACCCTTTTGTGTATAAGAGGGAACTCCTTCTGCCTCGCTGCCATGAGCTGGAATATTGGTTCTTTCTTGCATTCAGACTTGAACTGCAACAATGGCTCTTCTTGTGTCTCAAAGTTGCTGACTTCTGGACTCAAATTTATGCCACTGAGGCTGGGCTCATGCCTGTAATCCCAGCACTTTGGGAGGCCAAGGTGGGAGGACTGCTTGAGCAGAGGTGTTTAAAACCAACCTGGGCAACAATAGTGAGACCTCTTCTCTACAAAAAATAAAAATAAAATAGCCAGGTGGTGGCATGCACTTATAGTCCCAGCTACTGGGTAGGCTGAGGCAGAAAGATTGCTTGAGCCCAGGAGGTCGAGGCTGCAGTGAGCCATGATCATGCAACTGCACTCCAGCCTGGGTGACAGAGTGAGACTCCAACTAAAAGTCATTGGCTCTCCTGGTTCTCAAGCCTTCAGACTTGGACTGAAGCTATACATCAGATCTCCTGGGTCTCCAGCATATCTTGAGACTCCACAGTCTCCATCATGATATGAGCTAATTTCTCATAGTCTCTCTCTCTATATATCTGTATCTAGATATATGTCTATATCTAGATATATCAATATCTATATCTCTATATCTATCTATTCATCTATCTATCTATCTATCTATCTATCTATCTATCTATCTATCATCTATTGAGAAAGAGAGAGGGAGAGAAAAAGATCCTGTTGGTTCTGTTTCTCTGGAGAACCTTGACTAATACATGTATCTATCTAACTTTGTCTGTCTATCCATCTAAACACACACACATGAACATTATACTTGTATGCTTTATTCAATATACTGTGAGCACAAGTCTATGCTAATATTCTATAATATCAAAGTGGGTATATTATCTTATAGAGGTGCCCTGATTTTGTTTTTATAAACAAATATTCTCTGCAGAAGACACTGTCAAGAGAATGAGAAGACAAGCCACAGACTGGAAGAAACTATCTGCAAAAGACATAACTGATAAAAGACTTATTCAAAATATTCAAAGAACTCTTAAAACTCAACAATGGGCCATGCATGGTGGCTCATACCTGTAATTCCAGCACTTTGGGAAGCAGAGGCAAGATGATTGCCTGAGCGTATGGGTTCGAGAACAGCCTGGGCAACTTGGTGAGACCTCATCTCTACAATAGATAAAAAAATTATCCGGGCATGGTAGTGCACACCTGTAGTTCCAGCTACTTGGAAGGCTGAGGCAGAAGGATCAGCTTCAACCCTGCACATCGAAGCTGAGGTAGCTGTGAGTGTGCCACTGCACTCCAGCCTGGGCGACAGAGTGAGACTCCAACTCAAAAAAAAAGAAAGAAAGAAAAAAAAAAAGAGTGGACTCTAATGTTAACTATGGACTTTGGATGATAATGATGACAGTGTAGATTTATCAATTGTAACAAATGTACCACTATGATGCTGGGATGTTGATAGTGGGGGTGGCTGGGCATTAGTAGGAGCAGCTAGTATATGGTAACTTTCTGTACGTTCTGCTTCTTTATTTTGAACTTGGCCAGGCTCGTTGTCTCACGCCTGTAATCCCAGCACTTTAGGAAGCTAAAGTGGGAGGCTTGCTTGAGCCCAGGAGTTCAAGATCAGCCTAGGCAACATAGTGAGATCTTGTCTCTACACAACATTTAAAACAGGTGTGGTGGCATACATCTGTAGTCCCATCTAATCAGGAGGCTGAGGTGGAAGAATCCCCTGAGGCTGGGAGGTTAAGGTTGCTGTGATCATGTCACTGAACTCCAGTTTCTGCAACAAAGTGAGACTCTGGCTCAAAAATAAATAAACTAAAATAATGAACAAGCAAACAATAAAAAACCTAATTACTAAATTCACATTCTTTCCAGTTTTTCATTTTAATACATTTACATTCTTTTAACTAAATTTTTTGATACAACTTTGTTTAGTTTTTTAAATGACGTATTTCTAAAAAAAGTAATTGCTAGGCCAAAGAGATTTTTGTTATTAAATTTGTCACATTGCTTACAAGAAAGGTGATGTTCATTTAAATTCTGATCAGATGTTTAGAAAAGTGCAAGTTACTCAAAATCCACAATTTTAAAGTCTTTATCAAGTTTATATGTTCCAAGCTTTGGCTTATTTTAATCTTTGGGTTTATGTGCTGTTTCAGTCAATATGAGTGACCACTATTTTTAACATATATCCTTCAACTAGTTGGCGATTCCTATCATGAAAAAGAAACTATATTTTAACATCATTCTTGATTGAACTATATTTAGGTGATTTATAGAATATGCCAAACTCTGTTTCTATTGAGATCAAAGTTGACTATAAGTACATGTTTTTAAAACTATTCTGCCAATAATTCAAGCACAGAGTACTTTTTATATGACACAGCATACACACACACACACACACACACACACACAAACATACACACATGCAAACTCACACATACTTATGAAAAACAAAAGTTTTAAGAAAAAATAACCTCATTACATGGGATGCACTATATTTTATATTTTATTTTATTTTTTAAAATACTGGTTGCCATGCACTAAATCTATTTTGTAAATGTAACAATGGGTTAAAAATTACATTTAGGAAAACATTACCATAAAGATTAGCCTTATAGAAATTAAATTAGGCCATAGCTCTACAAATCTATCAGTTGCTAAAATGGAAAAAAATACTGTAAAAAAGCAATAAAATGAGGTAGATGACTACGATCTCCAGTTCCAGATGATGTATTGATCACATGAATTTATGGACATCTATCCCAACATTCCTATGAAACGAAAAGTGGAATATACAAATAAAATAATTGATTGCACCTAAAAATTCAGGAGACATGCCATCAATAGAAAAGAATAAGGAAGAATAACTGGGAGGTATAAAGTGGGTGGAAATAGAGAAAGTGGTGTAATAAATTGGAGCTTCACATTCAATCATCTCAAAAAGGTGGACAAGTGGACCCACAATAGATGATTGTTCCCATAACTCCAGGTTAAAACCAAGATCAAAGGAAGCATGGACTAGAAGAAATAGCTCATAAATGATGGGTTAATGAATTAATTTTAAGGTTAAATACCTGTGCCAATCCTAGTGTTTAGAAATAATTTAGTAATTTTCCTACAGGCTGCTTCCACGAGGATAGCACTTTAAAAGGAACATTAAGATAGTTAAAAACTCTTAGAATAAGTGTTATTTCAAAGAACTAAGGTTAGTCTAGGTAATGTTTAACATCCAGATGAATGGGAAACCCTCATATAGAAAACTATATTACACTCCTTAGGAAAGCCTGCTAGATGCAAACCCTCTCTTCTCCACTTTGCAACTATTAGAATTTTGGCTTTGACAATTGACAATTGTATAGATAGAACAGAAGGATAAGAATTTTCAAATAGACCAAGGAAATACACTCTAGAATTACTTTAATTTAGAGCCTCATCTACAAATATGAACAGACAATTAATAAGTAACTAAATAATTCAGGAAAACAAATGGCATAAAGAGGAGGAACTAAACTAAAAAAAAAGAACCAACCTTCTAAAAAAATCAAATTATTATAGAACATAGAAGAAAATATTTAACAGAAATATTTGATAGCTTTAGAGGAGCTTGAATTCTAATGTACATAATGCAGTTCAGACTTATTTGAAAAAAGAGAAAAAGTCGAGCACTGGGAAATTATAGAAATTTAACAAATTACTCAATAACTAGAAAATGTGGTGAGGCGTCTGAGCTATAAATCAATATGCAAAAGTCAGTAAGCTTTTTATAAAGTAAAGCAAAAAAACCCAGGTAAACTATATCATGAAAAACAAATTCCATTTACAATAAGACTAATGACAGCAAAGATTAAATTTCTAAGAATAAATTTAATAAAAATGTGCATTAATTTTACAAGACAAGTTCAAAATGCTGCTGATGATGAAAAGACAATTGAATAATCAGGAAGATGTTCTCTAATTTTGGATAAAAGACACCCTGCAGCCATAAAAAAGAATGAAATCATGTTCTTTGCAGCAACATGGATGGAACTGGAGATCATTATCCTAAGTAAACTGACTCAGAAAGAGAAAACCAAACACTGCATGTTATCACTCATATGTGTGACCCAAATGGTCACAAAGATGGAAGTAATAGACACTGGGGAAACCAATAAGAGGGGAGGAGGCATAGGGTTCAGAAAGTACCTACAGGGCACCATGTTCACTATCTGGGGAATGGACCACCTGAGACCCAATTCTCACCACTGCCCAATTTATTAATGTAAGGAATGCATACGTGTACTCGCTAAATCTAAAATTTTAAAAAAGCATGAATAAAGACATTTACCCTAATGATGTAATTTCTCCCTGAAATCACATACTTTTAATATAGTCTAATAAAAATATGAACATGATAATGGTGACATCATCAAGATGGCAGAATAGAAAGTCCCAGCAATCATTCCCCTACAGAGAATGACTTAATATATTGAACAGAATACCTTTATGAGAAACCCAGAAACAAGTTAAGAAGTTACAGTACTCCAGGTTGGCACAAAGCCAAGAAACACTGAAATATGGAAGAAGAGTCATTTCACTTTGCCATAATCGCTTCTCCCCCAAAGCGACAGCTCAGCTTAGCTCGTGGTTTTCCTTTGGGGAACAGAATGGGGAGAAAAGTGGTGCATGTGTCCCACATTCTGGCTTTACAGGAGCTACTCAACGGACTTTCTGTCTTGTCTGACTTGGGGTGTTAATGAAGCTGTCATAGTTTGGATACCTTGGCATCACTAAAAGCAAGGAAGCATGGAGGAGGCTCACTACAGTACCAGAGGGCCTGTAGTGTGGCCAACAGAGGCTGTCACAATTTGTCACAATCAGGAGAAGGAGCCTTACAGCATCCTCTACAAAAGGGAGGAAGAAGATAGCGTATGCATCTAGACTTCTAGCTTTTAGAGAGCAGTCTGAAAGACTAGCATCCGCCTTACTAAATTTGGGGCACAGATGTGGAACCCACGTGACTTGACTGACGCCTGGGGTCCACTAAGAACAAAGGAAAGCAGGGTGGCAATAACTGCAGTGTTGCATATAAACACCAGAGGGAGCAAGAGATTATGTGCTCTGGAAAAGGCAAATAGCAAATCTCTCTGAGAAATTACGTGCACAAACCCAGACACATGGCATTTCCCAAAATGGTTTCATAGGCCCTCGGAATCTCTAATCAGATAATTGGTGGAGGTATTCTCCTGTATGAAGCCAGTCTATAAAGCCTGAAAGAGGTGGATTTTTTTCAAATGCACAAAACTAAGAAAAAAAATCACAAGGTACATGAAAAAACAGATATGGCCCAATGAAAGTAACAAAATAAATAACTAGAAACCAACCACTCCAAAATGCAAAACTATGAATTAACTGACAAAAATTCAAAATAATTGTCTTAAGGAAGCTCAATGATTTATAAGAGAACACAGATAGACAATTTCAAAAAATCAGGAAAATGATGCATAAGCAAAATTAGAATATCAACAGAGTTAGAAACTATAAAATAAAAAAGAACCAAACAGAAATTCTGAAGCTGAAGAATACAATAACTAGATTGAAAAATTTATAAAAAGTTTCAGCATAAGTCTTGATAAAGCAGAAGAAAGATTTGGTAAACTTGAAGACAGGTCAATTTTGATTAGTAAGACAAGCAAAAAGCCAAAAGAATAATAAAAGTGAAAAAAGCCTAAGGGACATATGGGGCACATCATCAAGTATATCTATACACATTATGAGAGTTCAAAAAAAAAAAAAGAGAGAAAGGGATAGAGAACTTGTCTGAAAAAAAAATGGCTCAAAACTTTTCAAATCTGAGGAAGAAATTGGTCACCCATATACAAAAAGTTCAAAGAACTCCCACAAAGATGAACCCAGAGAGGCTCAAAACAACAACAACAACAACAACAATAACAACAGTGATCGTACTATCAAAAGTCAAAGAAAAAGAGATAATTTTGAAAGCAGAAAGAGAAATGCAACTTGTCATATACATAGAAGCTCTCATTAGTTTATCAGCATATTTCTCAGCAGAAATGCCAGAAGAGAGTGGCATGATATATTTAAAGCACTGAAAAAAAAATCACTGGTTAAAAGTTAAAAGAGAGAGAGAGAAAAAATATATATAAAGCTCACTAGTAAAGGTAAATATACAGAAAAATATAGAATTCTGCAATATGGTAATGATAGTGCATAAGGCACCTTTTCATTCTGTGTGTAGAATTTAAAAGACAAGACAGAAAAATAACTATAACTATACACTTATGTTAAAGAATAGACAGTATATAAAGATATAATTTGTGCTGTCAGTAACATAAAAAAAGGATGGGTTGATGTAAAAAAGTAGGACATTATTTTAAGTGAAATAAGCCAACCACAAAAGACAAGTCCTGCATAGCTGCACTATTATGAAGTATCTAAATTTATCAAAGTCAACCAGGCACATTGGCTCACACATATAATCCCAGCACTTTGGGAGGCCGTGGTGGGAAGATCGTTTGAGTCCAGGCGTTCGAGACCAGCCTGGGCGACATAGCGAGACCCTGTCTCTACGAAAAATATAAAATTTAGTTGGGCATGGTGATGCACGCCTGTA
>CAUYQG010023033.1:0-20826 GCA_963574415.1 Tarsius wallacei
TTTCTTTTAGCTTTTATGTTCATATATGTGTGTGTTTTCATTTTTGCAGGTATGCTGTGTCTTCTGCTGCTTCTGTGTTTGTTTGTGATCTTGTGAATTATATGGTCTTTTTTTGTTGTTGCTGTTGTTTATTTTTTGTTCTGTGCCTAGAACCTTTTTAAGTGTCTCTTGTAGAGTTAGTCTCAAAGCAGCATATTATCTTAGTGATAGGATGGCTGGGAAGAATTTTAATTCTCTCTTGCTGATAAAGTTTATCCTATCTGAGTAGGAAATTCTTGACTGAAACTGTTTATCTTTGTTAGCATTAAATATCGGGGTCCAATTCCTTCTGGCCTATTGTGTTTCTGCAGATAAGTCTCCAAAAATTCTGATTGTTTCACCTAGTAGGTAGGCAGTCATTTTTCCCTTGCTGCCTTTAGCAGTTTTTTCTTTTTTCTACGTATGTATGTATTTATTTATTTTCATTATAAAGATGTGGGGTACAATTCGGGGTTAGGAATACAAGAATTGATAATGTAGGTATCCTTGTTGATGAAGTATGCCCCTCCTTCCTCTAGCAGTTTACTTCAACTGCCAATCCCACCCCCTGCCCCTGACAGTTTCTTATGACTGCCAATCACTTTCTTATAGTATTATGATAATTGTTCAAGGTCTGCTTATGAGTAAGATCATATGGTACTCTGTTCCTTGTTTCTGTGATAGATCACTGAGTAGGATCGACTCTAAATCCATCCAAGTTGCCATGAAGTCCATATATTTGCTGCATACTATTCCATTGTGTATATGTACCGCATTTTTTTAAATACAGTCCAGCTTTGATAAGTAGCATGGTTGGATCCATGTTTTTGCTATTGTGAATAGAACTGCAACAAACATATGTATGCAGGTATCTTTTTTGTAGAATGATGTGAGTTCCTCCAGGTATATTCCCAATAGGGCAATTGCTGGGTCATATGGAAGGTCAATTTCTAGTTCCTTAGAAATCGCCACACTGGCTTCCAAAGAGGTTGTACTAGTTTGTATTCCCACCAGCAGTGTAGAAATGTTCCTTTTTCTCCACATCCTTGCCAGCATCTGTTATTGTTTGATTTATTAATGATGGCCATTCTTATTGGGGTTAGGTGATATCTCAATCTGGTTTTGATTTGCCTGTCTCTGATGATGAGTGGGGCTGAGCACTTTTTCATGTGTCTGTTGGCTGCCCATATATCTTCTTTTGAGAAGTGTCTATTCAGGTCTTTTGCCCACTTTTTAATGGGTTTTTTTTCTTTCAGGATATTTGAGTACCTTGCAGATCCTAGATGTTAGGCCTTTGTCAGATATACAGTTGACATATTTTTTCTCATTCTGTGGGCTGTCTGTTCTCTTGATGGTTTCTTTTGTTTTGCAGGATATTGTTAGTTTTATGAGATCTCATTTGTCTATCTTATTTCTTAAGGTATGGGCATTTGGGGTTCTAAATAGAAATTGATTGCCAGTTCCAATTTCCATAAGGATGTCTCCTGTATTTTCTAAGTTTCTTAGAGTTTGAGGTTTAGGTCTTTTATTCATTTAGAGTTAATTTTTGTGTATGGTGATAGGTAGGGATCCTGTTTCAATCTTCTGCATGTGGTCAGCCAGTTTTCCTAGCACCATTTACTGAATAGGCTCTCCTCTCCCCAGTGGTTGTTGTTGGACTCTTTGTCAAAGATGAAGTGGTTGAGAAATTGTGACTTTGCTTCTGGAATCTCTATTCTGTTCCATTGGTCTATGTGCTTGTTCTTGTACCAATATGAGGCTTTTTGATTACTGTAGCCTTATAGTAGAGTTTGAAGTCTGGAAGTGTGATACCTCCTGCTTTGTTTCTCTTGCTAAGGATTGTTTTGACTATTCATGGTCGTTTATGTTTCCATATGAATTTTTGTATTGTCACTTCCAGGTCTGACAAGAATGATGTTGATAACTTAATGGGTGTTGCATTGAATCTGTAGATTGCCTTTGGCAGGATGGACATCTTAACAATGTTGAGTCTTCCTATCCATGAACATGGTATATTTTTCCATTTGTTTGTGACTTCTTGGATTTCTTTGAGCAGTGTTTTGTAATTATCATTGTAAAGGTCTTTCACTTCTCTGGTTAGGAAGATGCCAAGGTATTTCATTTTTTGTGTGTGGCTATTGTGAATGGGATTGTGCTTTTTATTTGGGTCTCTGCCTGCTTGTTGTTGGTATATAGGAATGCAACTGACTTTTGTACATTTATTTTGTACCCTGACACTTGTATTTTGCATTTCTTTGATGACTAGTGAAGCTGAGCATTTTTTCATGCATCTGTTAGTTGCTCGTATGTCTTTTTTTGAGAAGTGTCTATTCATATCTTTTGCCCACTTTGTAATGGGGCTGTTTTTTGTTTGTTTGTTTGTTTTTCTTTTTTGCAAGTTTGAGTTCCCTGTAGAGCTTAGTTATTAGTCCTTTGCCAGATATACAGTTGGCAAATATTTTTTCCCAGTCTGTGAGCTGTCTCCCCACTCTCTTGATAGTTTCTTTGGCTTTGCAGAAGTTTGTCAGTTTGATGACGCCCCACATGTTTATCTTATCTCTTATGGCATGGTCACTTGGGGTTTTGATCAGGAATTATTTCCAGTTCCAATTTCCATAAGGGTGTCCCATGTGCTTTCTAAGGTTCCTATAGGTTGAGGTTTTACATTTAGGTCTTTGACCCATTTACAGTTGATTTTTGTGTATGTTGACAGATAGGGGTCTTGTTTTAATCTTCTGCATGTGGTCAGCCAGTTTTCCCAGCACCATTTACTGGATAGTTCTCCTCTCCCCAGCGGTTGATGGTGGAAGCTTTGTCGAAGATGAGTTGGTTGAGAAATTGAGTTTTACTTCTGGAATCTCTATCTTGTTCCATTGGTCTATATGACTTTTCTTGTGCCAATACCAGGCTGTTTTGATTATTGTAGGTTTATAATAAAGTTTAAAGTCTGGAAGTGTGATACATCCCACTTTGGTTTTTTGTTTTTTCTCTGAGGTCTGTTTTGGATATTTGTGGTCTTTTATGTTTCCATATGAATTCCTGTATTGTCATTTCCATGAGATGAATGCTGCTGGTAATTTAATGGGTATTGTGTTAAATCTATAGATTGCCTAGGGTAGTATGGACATCTTAAGAAGTTGATTCTTCCAATCCCTTAGCATGGAATATATCTCCATCTGTTTGTGTCACCTTTGATTGTTTTGAGCAGTGTTTTGTAGTTTTTGTTGTAAAGGTCTTTCACTTCTCTGGTTAGGAAGATGTTAAGGTATTTTTGTGTGTGGGTGGGTGGGTGTGAATGGGATTGTGACTTTGCCAAAGTTCTTTATCAGTGCAAGGAAGTTTTGACAAATTCTCTTGGATTTTAGAGGTAAAGAATCATGTCATCTGCAAAGAGGGATAACAACTTCCTCTTTTCCTATTTGGATATCCCTGGTTTCCTTCTCTTGTCTGACTGCTATAGCTAGGACTTGTAATACTATGTTGAACAGGAGGGGTGAGAGTGGGTATCCCTGTCTTGTTATGGTCTTCAGGGAAAATGGTTCAAGTTTCTGTCTGTTTAGCAATATGTTGGCTGTGGGTTTCTCGTATATGGCTATTACTATTTTGAGGGGTTAGGTTCCATCTATGTCTAGATGTTCAAGAGTTTTTATCAAGAAGGGGTGCTGGATTTTATTGAAAGCTTTTCCCACGTCTAATGATATTATCATGTGGTTTTTGTTTTTACATCTGTTGATGTATTTAATTATGTTTATGGTCTTGTGGATGGTGAGCCAGCCCTGCATCATGAGGATGGAGCCTACTTGGTCATGGTCAATGATTTTTGAGATGTGTTGTTAGATCCAGTTTGCTAGAATCTTGTTGAGAATTTTAGCAACTGTTTTCATCAAGTATATTGGTCTGTAGTTCTCTTTCTTTGCTGGATCTTTACCCAGTTTGGGTATCCATGTGATATTAGCTTCATAAAATGATTTGGAGAGAGTTCTATCTTTCTTCATTGCCTATGATACTTTCAGTGGACTGGTATCAGCTCCTCTTTGTATGTTTTGTAGAATTCTGCTGGAAAACCATCTGGTCCAGGGCTTTTTTCTGTAGGTAATTTTCTTATGACAAAGTCAATTTCCTAGATTGTTATTCATCTGTTTATGGTCTCTATTTCTTCTTTTTTTCAACTTGGAGAGGTTGTGTGATGTCAGAAAGTCCCCCATTTCACTTAGGTTTTCAAGTTTATTTCCACATCCATACAATTGTACATGTTAATCTCTGATAATCTTTTGTAATTTTTCAGTGTCAGTTGTGACTTGACCTTTTGCATTTCTGATTGTGTTTATTTGGGCTTATTCTCTGTTTTTCTTGGTCAATCTAGCTAGGCATCCATCAATCTTGTTTATCCTTTCAAAGAATCAGCTTTTTGATGTTTTGTATTATATTTTTGTTTTCTATGTCCTGAATTTGGGCTTTTGTTTTGGTAATCTGGATTCTTCTGCTGAAGTTAGGGTTTTGGTGTTCTTGCTTTTCCAGCTTCCTTAGGTGATTTGTTAGGCTGTTAACTTGTGGTTTTTCCATTTTCTTCATGTGCATTTGTAGAAATATGAATTCCCTTCTTAGGAATCATGGAGAAGGCAGGGCATAGAAATCTGGAGTTGATCCCACCCCCAGTGAGAAGATGATGACCGGGGATAGGTCAGAGATCTGCATTGACCTGCCCAGCTCTGGCCAGCCTCCAAATTGGGTCACAGAGGCTATCCCCTCATTGGACTTGGAGAGACAAATGTGCCTCTCCCATGCTGTAATAGACACAGAAACATCAAATCTGAGTGGTAGACTTGACAGCAGCAGACAAAAGAGTGAGGTGAGTCTAGATCTGATCCATCCTTCTCCCACAGTAGTCCATTGGACAACTGACTCATGCTTTGAACAACCCTATCAGCCTGCTCTGAGAGTGGATGGGATGGGTTGGAGATCAGTGTTGCTCCTTAATGTGGTGGCAGCAGCCAGAAGGGACCTAGAAAGTTTTGTTTTTGTTACTGTAGGTTGTAGTTTAATGTTGGACCATCAATGCTTTACCTTATTGAATCATTATAAAAACACTGTTAATAGAGGCATTATTCTAATTTTTCAAAAGAAAACACTGATTTATATCTTTCTGGGGATGGAGAGACACCTCTTATCATCAAGGGTGCCTGAACGAAGCAATTTTGTATGCCTAACCCCTAACTGTACCCCATAATACCATAATAAAAATAAATAAATAATTAAAATAATAATAATAATAATAATAATAATAAATTCATCTTTCTCTGAACTGGGAAAGTAGAGAAATTGGCATTCAGATTCAGGTTAAATGACTTCAGAGTCCATATTATGTCCATTGTCCTATATTCTTCTAAACTCTATGATGATATTGTGGACCCAAGTTTTAAATTATAAGATACATATGAAAGCTAAATTACTCTTGGCAGGAATTATTTGGATGGACAATTTATCTTTGTATCCTGTTTGAAATTATATCAACAAAGCAGGCCTACATTTTAACAACACAGTATAAGAAAACACTCAAGTATACTAGGAGGCTATTTATCTTTTTAAAAGTATATGCTATTCCACTGAGGTTCTCAGTGATGTTCCATATTAGAAAAATTTGGCCTATGTGAACTCTAAGTACAGATGTTTTACCATAAACAATGCATTAGTTACTATGAAACATTTCAATCTATATTTATTTTTGCTCAAGCTATAGTTACATAAAATTTAGAGTAATATTAAACCATGCTTTTATCAAAAATTAAAAATAAAGGAGATTCAGAATAGAAAAAAGAGACACTGTAATTTAGTCAACATTTTAATTTTAATATTATCCATGTTTAATATTTAAGGACAGAAAAGGCATAGGGCTGGAATATCTGTAGCAAACTGAAAATAATCATCACACATGGGCATATATAACTCCTTCAAAAAGCAACTGCTCTTTGGAGATTCTATTGTCTTCAAATATTTTTGAGATGTAGTCTGTGATGTAGTTTGGATTTTTGTCCCCTAAGAATCTCATGTTGAAATTTGATTCTCAATTTTGAAGGTGGGTCCTGGTAGGAGGTGTTGGGTCATCAGGGTGGATCTCTCATGGATGACTTTGTTTTGTTCTTCCAGTAGTAAGTGTTCACTCTTAATTCCCATGTGATCTGATTGTTAAAAGAGTCTGGCACCCTCACATTCCTCTCTTTTTCCTCCTTTTGTCATATGATGCCTTGAGCCTTGAGTGGAAGCTTCATGAGGCCCTCACCAGAAGCCGATGCAAGTGCCATGCTTCTTGTACAGCCTGAAGAATCATGAGCCAAATAGCCTATTTTCTTTAGAAATTACCCAGCCTCAGGTATTTCTTATAAAGATGCAAAATGAAACAAGGCAGTCTGGGAGAGAAGATTACTACTAAAAATGAAAAGTGGTGTGTCTGGATTGAAGCCACAATAAGTCTTAAAATTGTTAACATTTTGTGCCTAATATTGTATAAATAACTATGTCAGACCACTATTGGTTTCTCCTTTTTCTAGTCATGCAGCTAAATGACACTTCTCAGCCTTCCTGGAGTTAGGAGGAGTCAAGTGTTGAGTTCTGGCAAATACAATGTGAATGGAAGTGCTAGTTGCCAGACCTGGTGCTTAAACCTTTTTGTGAGATCCTCCACATTCTTCCTTTCTACTGCTCTCTCCTTGAAGCCAAAGATAAAAATGGTATAGCTACAGCCTGAAGAACTCTGAAACCCTGAAGCAGAGCTTTCCTGCTGATCTGGACTCGACTGTACCTAAGTAAGAGATAGATCTTTAATGTGTTAAATCACAAGGATCTAGAATTTATTGCAGTTAGTCTACTCTAATACAAGTATCAAAGTTCAGCTTCAGTAACAAATGATATCTGCTATCCATATCTAATATTAAATATCAATATCCAGCTATGAATAGTCTATACTAATAGTATTTGCCTCATTCCCATTATCTTCAAAGTGTGTATAATGAAGGCAAAAAGCAGAATTGATTTTTAGTGTCACACCATATCACACCATAAACACAGAGTGAGCTCATCAAGTGGAGTAAGAGCTTTTGCCTGTTTACATCTTTATTCTCCTTCAGGCCTCCCTTCACACTAGCTTCAATCTATCGTTTAGGGCATTTTACTCTTGCATCTCTTTTATCTCCCTGACTTGACAAATGTCCCTAGGTGACCTCTGAAATGTGGTGACTGAGATAGCAAGGATAAACATTTCCAGCCAACCTTACACTCTGTTTTCACATGAGGAAAGCATGCATTTCATTAGGCAGGATATTATGCATCATGAATAACTGTTCTACTCCAATTATTGAAGCTAAGAATGCTGCATTGTGTCTTGTGACTGATTCGAAATTAGTACATGAAAGCTGAAATCAAAACACAGTGAATGAGTTCAGCATTTCCCCCAAGCTATGTCAATAGGAGAGCATGCCCTTTTGTAGCAGTTGAAAGGCAAGTATTTGTTTTTGCAAGGAATTCCAAGTGAGAAAAAAATTTTTTTTTTCTTACCTGAGAAATACCAAATATGACTCCTGTTTTGACAGAATTTTTAGACAGAGTATACATCTTTTTAAAATTAGTTTCCTAGTATGAATATCAGCTGCACAGAGTATAAAATAATACTATAGATGCTATATAGCCATAGAATCATCTATCCTTTCATAGATTGGATGTAAAAATTCCTTTTTCCTATATTAATGTATTTGGGAGGCTATAAGGTATGGAGTGTGAATCATAACAAGGGGAGAAAAAATAATGACTTCTATGAAAAAAAGAGAGAATATACATAAGATAGATTTCACAAATTCTATTTTGCCTCTTTCAGCCACCCCATAACAAGTAACCATTGTACAAAAAATGAAGACTTTCTATGCGTAGGCTTTGTCAATTGCACACAGGAGCAATACTATTTTTCTCTTTGCCTTCCAGCTTTTCTATGGGGAACAATCAGTTTTCTGCAAGAGTACTTTGACATTATTTTTGAAAAATCTCTCTAGAGCATTACTTAAAACAGGCCACATAGATAAAGAATAAAACACCTGGAAACTGTCGGATGCAGTAAGTCATTCATAATATTTCCTCTGTATTTTTAATGGAACAAGAAACCATGACACACAGACTCTGGAGGAATGGCCCAGGCATTAAAGAGGTTAGAAGACTTAAGAAACCTTGACATCCTCTTAAATAATCTGTGTCATTGGCCTGTTTTCTGGTTTCGTCAAAACAGCAAAAATTTCTTTTAGCATGTGCCTTATTAGAAGCCATCTTTAATTCTTGTTAGTTATAAAGACAATTGATATAAATATTTTCAAATGTAAAGTAGCCCATGCTAAGGTTAATATCTTTATAATAAAGATTAAAGATGAAATCAAAATATGCACGCATGACTCTCTTCACTTTTCATGTGTGATGGCAGACAGGGAGTATAGAGAGCAGAATGGGCTGACGCCTGAGTGGCAAGCAGGTTTCTTCTTGCAACCTGGTAACTCTAATGGATAGATAGTGAGTGCCTAGAATACCATATGCAGATGGATTTTGATAATTTTCCCAGACTCAGAGAGCACTGATGAATGATTATTGATTTCCTCATGACCAAAAAAAGTAAACACAGTAAGCAAGCAATGCTCTGTTCCAGGTATCTCTGGACTCATGAAAGTTAACATATAGGATGTCCATGGTCGTTGCACAGGTTGTCATGGGGTAGTGTATAGTACTAGGTGAAACCAAACTGGCTCTGGTTTTCCTTGTCACTCAAAGCCTTAAAGTCATCGTAGAGACAAAACTTCTTGTTAATATGTCACAGCTAGAAACAGGTCTGTCACAGCTCTTTGAGCATAAAAGGGACATCCTGATTACTCTTCACCTCATCTATATTAACAGTCAATATCACATAAAAATGATTTGTTTGTATTTATATATTTGCAAATTGCCATAGTATACTAATTTATCTCTTCTAATTTAGCAATTTTGCTACTATTACGTTGGGGTAATCATATAATATGGTATAAAACTGAAACATTATGAAAATAAAAGGAGTTGATATTAGTAATTATTCATTAATAGCTAATAGGGCAACAGGTATAAACCAGAACTTTCCTAAAAGATTGAATCATTAGTCAACCTAGATATGGTCACAATTTATAAACTAAATCAATAGCTCCAATTTAGTAAACAGTTCTAACAACAACACAAATAAAAGTATCAATATTATGACTCAAAATAGCACAACATATATAACAGGATGGATACCAGTACAAATATAAAATTAGAATCTGTAACTGTTGAAAAGAGTGAATTCATGAGGTTTACAGTTTAATGAGTCATGAAAAAAAGTGAAAAAAAAAGCCACCGATATTCTTTATTGATCTACTTTACAATATCCTAACTGTAACCCTTGCTTTTCTTCTTGCTCTGAATAATCTTATTTACTGAGAAACTAGAGTAATCTTTTTATTTTATTAATCAGTTCATGTTATTCTTCTATTTATAAATCCTTCATTTTCTTTCTCATTGCCCTTAGAATAAAATTCAACACCTTACCATGGTCTATAAGTATCTACCAAACTTCACACACTTATCCAATCTCATCCCACACTGCTATCTTCCTCTCTTTCTGTTCTTCTGCTACATTGAAACTCTGAGTATCCTTAGTTTCAAACAAATAATTTTCAAATTCAGGGCCTTGGCATTTGCTGCTTGCCTCAACAGGAATCTTCTTTTCTCATTCTTCCTCATCCTTCAAATATTAGCTAAGATTTGACCCAAGCTATCAAATTTCCTAAATTCTTGACCTTACTACTTTGTCTAAAGTAGTTTCCCTCCTCTAGTTATATTTGTTCACTTCTTATCAAAATTCAACATCGTTTGCTTCACTTCATTCATTATTTATAATTCAATTATTGTGTAACTAATACGTACCCAGCAAATAGAACAAGTCCCTGTCTTACATAATGGGCAGGGAGGCCCTCATTGCAGAGAATGCAATTGAACTGGCACCTAAAGAATGATAAAAATAGAATAAAACATAGGGGAAAAAACATTTCAGACAGAAGGAAAGGCAAGTGCAAAGGCTTTGACATGAAATGACAAAGCCAACACATCTATTTTACTGTAATTTTAAAAGAAAAATTACAGGAAATGAGGTAAGACAGGTAGATAAGAAACAAAGTACAATAAGTCCTCACTTAACATCATCAATAAGTCCTTAAAAATTGTGACTTTAAGTAAAACTGACTATTTCTCTTACCTGAATACCAAAGCTATTTAAGTAAAACAATGTATAATAAAAAATATTTTTCTCATTAACATTATAACAAAATGACATTGAATGCAATGATGTTCTTTAAAGACCTGTTATATAACATTTCACTCAAAGTCATAGTTTCCAATAACCTATCAATGGCATTAAGGGAGGACTTGTTATACATAGCTTTGAATTCCATTGGCATGTTTTGGGATTTAAGTTGAATTAAAATTAGAAGCTACTACAAGTTTAGAATTAGAGAGGTGGCAAAGTCTAAGTTATACTATTAAAAGATCACCTAGTCTGTTCTGTTTAGAATAGAATATTGGAATAAAAGTAGAAGCAGGAAGACTAATTAGGAGGTTTTACCACAGTCTAAATGACCTAAGGTGGTAATCATACAAATGGAGAAATATCAACAAATCTGTGGTATATTTTAGAGAGAAAACCAACTGGAAATGCTAATAAATTGGCTCCATAGGGAATATGCTTATTTTGTTCACTATTCTATCTCAGCACATAGCAGTATGCTGGGATAATAGCATATTGTGTCACTAAGAGTGGCAAAGAGATGGGAAATACCAACATCACTGAAAGTCATACTCTTTATGGCAAGATCAGGAATGATTCACATAATTGTGCAGAAGCATATAAAATAAGTCTAAAATATTTGTCCAATATTATTCATGGAGATAAAGCACAATTAGCCACTGATAAATTTTCTTCTTCATATAATGAAGAAAAATGACCATACAATACCAATGTCATATAACATGAGAGAACAGTATCTCCTCAAAAGTAATAGAACGACTAATGTGCAGAGTGTGAGGAGACATAGATGTGTGTACGCTTTGTGAATACATGAAATGTATCTTCTTTTGCTCTCCTTAGGGCCTTTCGCATGGTAGGCAAGCAATGAGTACTTGATTAATAAACTCATGAATAAAGAATGAAAAAGTAGATCAATGTTTTGTTGTTATCACTGAAAATGTATGTGTTTGTGTTGTATTTTTGTTGACTTAGCTTTGTGAGCTACAACTTAGACTAGAAAAGTAGAATTAGTTTAGTTCTGAGGGAACAGACACTACACAGAAGCAAGACATAGTGTTGATGTATAAATAATGGATGTTACTTCTGTAGGCCAATACCCACTGACTTATTCATTGTGATAACAGTTGCTTGTCAACAATGTCTCACATGAGCTGCTCCAGTATTAAAGGAAATAGTGAAAATGATCTGACCATGCTCAATGAGAATTTTGCTTTTTCAGCATGCTGGGCAGAGAAACAGACAATGAATACATGACTGCTTTTATAGCATTGACAGGCTGACTGTCAGGGGGAAAGGTGCTCATATGACTTTATGAAATGTGGAATGATAGAAAAAAAACATAGCTTTAAAACTGCATCTATGATTTCAAGCGCTTGCTCAAGTTCCATATCTCAGTGATATATTCAGAATCTCAAGTGGTCTAAATCTGCTTCCTTGGAGATAAAATACCACGAAGTTTAATGCCTTGAATAGGGTACCAAGATGTGAAATCAAAACCAAACCATGGGACAAAATTCCCATAAATTATTTTCTTCATTTGTAAAGAAAAAAATAAATAAAGTACTGCTCCAGGGCATATTTTAGAAACAAAACTCATTGCTATAATAGAACATATAAAAATACTTATACTATCTTGACTGTCATCAAAGAGTAGTTTGGAACAATTCACTCCTAGCTCTCCAGTTGTAAAATTTAACTTTCTAGCTTTTGAGGGTAATGTGCTTGTTGACTTTCATTTGATGAATTGATGTAAGAAATCTCATGAGACAATTCTTCATAATTTCTGGCTATTTCTTTTATCTGAATAACAAAGCCATTTGAAATAACCTTCAAAATATTGACACCACAATGTGTAATGTGAGTGGAAGTTTTCTAATTTAGTAGAAAAAATGTATGAATAGAAATTCATAAGTTATAAAACTGACCTACAATTTAAGTTAACCATTATTGAGCCTGAAATAAATTATTTGGAGATACTATGTAGTGCAAATAACTTTTCACCACTCATTGATAAAACTAATTGTAACAACAATAATTGTATTAATATTATATTATATTTTAATTTTAAGACTGTAATATAAATATACAATTTACCTAACAATGTGTTGCAAATATATATTAAGTACAAAACTATGCAAAACTGAAAATCTCATAAATGAAAAATTTCAAGGACTGGAACCAGGAAATCTTGAATTCAAATTCCAGTTCTGTAACTTACTTTTATAACTTTTGGAAAGTCTGTTTCTTTTCTTTAGTTTCTGTATCCATAGAATACAAATTATATCAATTATCCTCGATGACATATATAAACACAATAAATATATATTTATAACACTATATATAGCTTTCAGGCATATAGCAAACCTTCAGGAATAAGTAATTATTATTGCATTATTAAAAGGTATTATCAGATTCATTATTTCACTTACAACTGGAAGGCAGGAGTTGTTTTTGGTCAGTTTTCTCTGCATAACTCCTTTCCCTGCAGTTTTAATACTCAAAATATATTAGATGAATGGATGAATAAATATGACAGGGTTTTATCTACAAGTAGCAATGATATTGTTCTCCTTGTATTTCCCAAACTCTTTTCTATTACAGCTGTACTCTAAGGGATACTGACCCTCTACCCTCACTCCACATAAAAACAGAAAGTAAAAAGTTAACAACAACAACAAAAATTTTACCTGTTCACTAGAGAAAGATTCTTTTTGTGAAGATATGCTTTCACTGCCTGTTACCTGATGTTCTTATATTCTACTTACAGGAGACTAAATGAAGTAGGGCCAGAGGAATGGGAGACAAAATAATTCATCCATTAATTCAACTATATTTTTTGAGTATCTACTATATACCTGGCAGTTTTGTAGACCTGAAGGATAAAACCATAAAGACAACAAATACAAACTGCTGCCTTCTGAACCTCATTCTCAAATGCAGGGAGGAAACTGCAACTGTACATAGGATGACTATGTTGAAGCACAAGGAAAAATCCAAGAGGAAAGATGGCAACCCTCCTAGTCCAAAGAAGCAGAAACCAGAATGGAAGAAACTTTGAAGATGGTGTGGACTCAATCGTGGAACAATCTGAAATGTTTGTAAGCATGCTGAACAAAAGGCAGGAGATAAAATCAGCAAAGCTAGTGGGAAAATTTCTTTAGGAGTGAGGCAGTAAGGGGGCTCACCACAACTTCTGTAAAGGAGTCTAGTTCAGCTCTCACTGATAAGATGAACCTGCTTTTTGTCTTTCTTCTCCCATTCTATGCTTTCTCAAAATGTATAAAGAAGTATAGTTTTTTAGTGACTAGGGGCTTTCTCTTCAACACCAATATGCATCTTTGGTTTTATTATCTATTCGAATAAAACAGTAAAATGGAATACTGGATTTTTGTCATGGTGGTTATTGTGACATTTTTCATCAAGAGATGAAAACCCTAGGTCTGCCACTTATTAACATGTTTTTTAGTAAGTTACAAAATCTTTCTGAGTCTCAATGTCCTAATTTATTAATGGGGGCAATAATATTTATCTCAAAAATTACTTAAGAGAGAGTTTTTTAAATGGGTAATAATCATGGTTATTATCATGACTCATATAGTTATTTAAACTTAAAATACATTAAATATTTTATTTAACTCCTTATTAATAAGAGAACAAGTCAGATACTTTAACTATAATAAAGAAAAATTCAAAAAGCATATACACACAAATTTACAAATATATGAAAATAGTCTATGCAATTATCAATTGCATTTTATTAAATGTGATTACATATCTATGGGCAAGAGTAATTTTCATTATTAATTAATTTTTAAGAGTCACAGTTTAAAAAAAAAATAAGAAAGACAGAGACAAACCTAATGAATGAGCTTGGATGGCCAACCAACCATCTCTTACTTTGCTCATATCAAAGTCTCTCACAATTTGTTTTGACAATATCATTTTGAGTATTAAATTAGTTGATGCATATGAAACACCCCAAGCACAGTGCCTGGAAAATAGAAATTATTTCCAAAATATTGGATCTCAAAGATGGTATAGGTCTTAAAAAGTGCTGGGTTGAAACATATACAAGGACTGACAATTGAGTTTGCAAACTCATCCTAGAAAAAGTGCTATATACTTCACTGTTGAATATCACTATAGTCACCTTTGAAGTACTACCCTTGGGAAGCTATGCACTGATGCTAGTGCCTAGTCTACCCTTCAAAGCAATGTTTTTCTGGAATGGCCTTTTGAGCTGTCAACATATTACCCTTGATGCCCTGAATGTCATTGAAAGGTCTTCTTTTCAATATTTCCTTTATCTTTGGGTAAAGAAAAAAATTATTGAGAGCCATTTTTACACATAATTTTCTCACACCAAGATTTTCAATTAAGATTTTCCTGTTTCTCTATTGATATGTATTTGGTCTACTATGCTTCTCAAGACAACTGACAATTTTGATGCACAATTCCATGAATTGTTGCAATGTTTTCATCAGTTCTACTTATTGCTGGTCATCCTTATCTCTCTTTGTCAGTGATACTTTCTCTATCTTCAGAAAAACATTTAATCCATTTGCTGTTTTCTTCATGGCATTATCCTCGTAAACTTGGACTAAGGTGTCCCTGATTTCACTTCCACTCTTGCCAAGTTTATCAAGAAATTTAACTTTTGTTTGTTATCCTTATTCAAACTCCGACATTTTCATGATGACAGCTCGGATGGCCATGCCAGAAAAACAGTTCCAAAATTGCTTTTCACAGGCGGACTAGGTGCTGGCATTGGTGCATATCTTCCCAAGGGGAATACTTTGAGGGTAACTGTAGTCATATTCAGCAATGAGGTATTTAACACATTTTTTAGGATGAATTCACAAACTTAATTGTCAGTCCTCATACAATTGCAGATAGTAGAACATTCTCAACCTATAAAAATGGCAGTGTTACATGATTCAAATTAATATAACAGTTGTGGTCACTTAGCAACAAGAAAAATGGTTCTAAGGTCATAAAAAGTTTTAAAAGGTATAAGACTGTATCTATATTTGAAGAGAATGTTTCTAGAACTAAGAGACTTGCATCTCTTTATTTTTGATGAACTGCTTGCTGTTCTTGCAAATTCTGAAGAGTTCAGATTTTGTAGACTTTGCCAGGTAAAGTCATACTATTTAAGGCTTTAGAACATCATTTCCCACAATGCTAAACCACAAAAGATTTCCCAGGTTAAATCATGTAAGGAGACACTAAATAACAAAGATAGTATTTTATGTTAATGGTATCTCAGAGACTTAACAGTTACAAAAATGGATTTTCTACATTTTAAACATTTGTTTGAACATGACCTTTATTTATAATGTATCTCCTCTACTGCTCCAAGAAACACTACTTGGCAAAAAGACTACAAAATTTGGCTACATACCTCTAGATGTTTTCTCAATCTAGGTAACACAGCTAAGCCAAATGTACTATTAAGAGAATTCTTATTGCCTAGATGAAGTCAGACCTCAACAACATATTTTTCTATGGCCTTAAAATTGGTAAGTTCTAATGTCAAAATATATCCCAAGTGGGATCATACTTATGCCCAAAACTCCTACTCTGTCTAAACCACCAACAAATCTTCTTGGAAACTAGCAGGAGTTCAACCTGACCTCTGTGATTCCATTTGTACCCTCATATAATCTATTCTTTATATGTCAGTTTTTCGTGCAAAATTCTCTAGTGACTCCCACTCCACTGTAAACAGAACCCATCTTTTCCCCTAAAATAGAAGTTGCTACATGATCTAATCCCAGTTATATCTCTGACTTCCACCCTTACTTTTTCCAGCCACGCTGGCTTCTCTGTATGCTTCAGCCCTCTCTTTGTTCTACTGTTTCCTCTGCCTGATAAACACAGAACTAGCTGGGCTTGGTGGCTCAGCCTGTAATCCCGTGGCGTCTGGGGAGGCTGAGGTGAGTGGATTGCCTGAGCCTGCGGGCTCGAGACCCGCCTGGGCAACTTGGCAAGACCTCATCTCTACAATAAATCAAAAATTAGCCGGGCGTGGTAGCGTGTGTCTGTAGTTCCAGCTACTTGGAAGGCTGAGCGGAAAGATCACCGGAGCCCAGCAGGTTGAGGCTGCGGTGGCCGGGAGTGGCCACTGCACTCCAGTGTGGGCGAGAGTGAGACTCCAACTGAAAAAAAAAAAAAAAAAACACAGAACTATTCTCACCTTAGGAAGGTCTTCTTATAGATACTGCCTTTAGATACCACCTTATCTAATATAATTACCATACTTTGTCTAATTACCCTCCTTTATCCTTTTTTATAGAATTTGACATGTGATGTTAATTTTTAGTTTAATTTTCATTTGTCTATATCCTCCCACTAAAATGTGTGTTGTAATATTAAATTTGTTATGATTTCTTTCTAATTTGACCTTGAGGCCTCCCTGTCATAAGTGGCAATAAACCAAGATAACCACTCTTTAGGAGACTCCTCTCTGGGACTGATGAGTAAACACATTTCTTTTGTTTCATGCTTATGGCTTCTCCTTCACTGTATCCCTGGCAAACATACTGGAGCAAAGCCATACGCATGAAACAAAAGAAACGTCTTTACTCATCAGTCCCAGAGATGTTAGGGGTGCTTATAAGAGGCCAACAGGAAATTCAGAGGTGGCATGAAGCTCAACCAGAAGGTGGAAAGTAAGAAAGAGAGTACCTGTGGGACTATATCTTTATCAAGGTCCATGAACTTTATCCATTAGGCTTTCCCATAGGCATTGCAGTTGACTATTCCAAAGAAAATATAATTCTCTGATGATTAGTGGTGTTGAAAATTTTTTCTTTTTTTTTTCTTTTTTTTCTTTTTTTTTTGAGTTAGAGTCTCACTCTGTCACCCAGACTGGAGTGCAGTGGCCGCTCCTGGCCACTGCAGCCTCGAGCAGCTGGGCTCCAGCGATCCTTCCGCCTCAGCCTTCCAAGTAGCTGGAACTACAGGCCCGTGCTACCACGCCCGGTTAATTTTTGATTTATAGTAGAGATGAGGTCTCACCAAGTTGCCCAGGCGGGTCTCAAACCCACGGGCTCAGGAAATCCACTCACCTCAGCCTCCCAAGGCGCGGGATTACAGGCTGAGCCACCGAGCCCGGCTTGAACATTTTTTCATATATTTGTTGTATGTCTTCTTTTGAGAAGTGTCTATTTAGATCATTAGCTCTCTTTTCACATTGTGTGCTTTTTTTGCTGATATTTTAATTCCCTATATATTGTGAATGGTAATTACTTGTCAGTTCAATAGTTTGCAAATATTTTCTCCCAATCTGTATAGGTTGTTTTTCACTCTGTTACTTGTTTCTTTTACCAAGCAGAAGCTTTTTAGCTGGACATAATCTCATTGGTTTATTTTTTGCACCTGTTATCTGTGCTTTTGAGGTGCTAGTCATAAAATATTTTCCCAGTCCAATCCTAAAGTATTTCTCTTACATTTCCTCTAGTAACTTTAAAATTTAGGTCTTACATTTAGGTATTTAATCCATTATGTGTTGATTTTTGTATCAAGGAAACACACACACAAAAAGCAGTGCAGTATTATCTCACTCCAATTAAAATGGCTATTATAAAAACAAAAATAAATAATAAAAACAAGTGTGGTTACAAAAAAAAATAACTTTTACACTGTTGGTGGGAATGTTAATTAGTACAGCTACTATGAAGAATATGAAGGTAATTCCTTAAAAACCCACAAATAGAATTACAATACAATCCAGCAATCCTACTACTAAGAAAGGAAAGGAAATCAGTATAACAAAAAGACATATATCCCTGTGTTTATTCCAACACTATTCACAATAGACAAGATATAATATCTATCCAAGTGACCAATAATACATGACCGAACATAGAAAATGTGATGTATGTATACACAATGGAATACTATTCATCCACAAAAAAGAATAAAATCTTGTCATTCATATTAACATGGATAAAACTGGAGGACATTAAATGAAATAAGTCATTAACAGAAAGTTAAACACCACATGTTCTTATTCATATGTGAAAGCAAAAAAAATAAATAAATAAAAATTCATCTCACAGAAGTAAAAAGGAACAGAAGATACTACAGTCTGGGAAGGGTCGGACAAAAAAAAATATGGAGAGATAAAGATACAAAATTATAGTTTAAAAACAGGAATAAATTCTAGTGTTTTATGGTACTATAGGATGACTATAGTTAACAATAATATACAGTATAATTTTTAAAAGCTAGAAAAGAATATTGAATGTACCCCACACAAAGAAATAATAAACATCTGAAATGATGAATATGTTAATTACTCTGCTCACTATACATTGTATGTATCAAAGCATCACTACGAATTCCACAAATATATACAATTGTTATGTGTCAATTAAAAAAGCAATATAAAGTAAAATAAAATGAAATAAAGAAAATACTTGAGAAGGAGGAACTTACTTACATGACTCGTATGTTGGTGAGCATTGCTAGATTTTATTATGATCATCAGCCGTGGGTGTATTGAGTCTTGGGTCAGTAGGATGAGGAACAAGTAGGCTATATCATGACTAACCAAATAGGGAGACATTTCAATTAGGCCAAACATAATGAGGTACACCTGGATTTCAAACAATGTATGCCACCCTAAAAATGGATGCTGAGGCAGTAAGTATATTAAACAAATTTGCAGTACGTTTCATGGTTGCAAGCACTGTTTGTGTTCTTCTATATTGTATCCACAGCTGGCGTAAAATAGGTACTTAAAAACATATTTTAGCAAATAAATGGGGTGGGAAGGTAAAAGTAGACAAAAAGTCCAAACAATAAAAAATGCTAAAGCCCAGATGGCTCTAAAAATAAGACACTTTTTTCACCTGTAAGCAATATGTATTTTCCTCGTTGCATACGTCACTAAAGAGTCTATATCCCTGTACTTTGGTAGGTAGATATTTTGGCCTTGATTATATCTGTTGGAATGTACAAGAAGACAAGAAATCC
This sequence comes from Tarsius wallacei, assembly GCA_963574415.1. NCBI lineage: Eukaryota > Metazoa > Chordata > Mammalia > Primates > Tarsiidae > Tarsius > Tarsius wallacei. Next base: position 19,337 of record CAUYQG010023033.1, read on the forward strand.
TAAAAGCAGAGTAGCAAATACTATCTTTTTTTTTTTTTGAGTTGGAGTTTCACTCTGTCGCCCAGACTGGAGTGCAGTGGCCACTCCTGGCCACTGCAGCCTCGACCTGCTGTGCTCCGGCGATCCTATCTCAGCCTTTCAAGCAGCTGGAACTACTGGTACGCGTTACCATGCCCGACTAACTTTTTTGATTTTATTGTAGAGATGAGGTCTCGTCAAGTGGCCCAGGCGGGTCTCGAACCCTCGGGCTCAGGCATTTCACTCACCTTGGCCTCCCAAAGCGCGGGATTACAGGCTGAGCCACCGAGCCCAGCCAATACTATCTTATACTTACCAATTTTTACGAATGATTTGTGAATATAAATATGGATTGCAAGTATATCTGAAAACAAAAATATTGATAGAAAGTGGCAGTTTGGAATATTTCTTTATTATAGATAATAACAAATAAAATATAAGACAAAAATAAAATTCCAAATCTTCTGATATGCGTGGGTGATTTTTAGTGTCAAATGACTGCAAATAATAAGGATCCAAAGTGATCATTTAACTATTTATTTAAAATCTCAGCTTGTGAGACATTTATTTTTATAAAAAAATTCCCTCTTTTTCACTCCACCAGCTTGGATTTGAGTGGGTTGTTCTCCTTTGACATTCTTCTATTTATCGTCCATATGGTGATTGCATGTTTGATTGCTTCATCTCTCAATTTGAAGTCAAGGGTACTGAAGTCAGAAACCATGCCTAATGCTCAATGTATAATCCCAGGCACTCAAATAGTACTCCATACGTGCATTCATGGTTCGTCTGCAGTTTCTGTGGTCATATTAAACATACCATAAGGCAAAGTAGTTTTGTGCATTTTTTTTCCAAAGCGATATCTTAAAGTTATCAGCATTCAACATCACTAAAATGATTCCTAATCTATTATGACAGTGGATATGGGTACTGGTTAAATTGTACAGAGAATGCACAAGAACAATCCCTCAGAGTCAACTTCAGAGGCATCCCTAATGCTGATATCTGGCTCCCTAACTGCTTAAATTGATAAGAGTGACTAAGAGTAACCAGTCACTAAAAAGTGCTAAAACTCATACTTAGATAAGGTGGAGAAACTGATTGTTCTAATTCATTTCACAGATAATAGGTCAAAATTGAAATTTTAGAACAGAGAGAAAGATGACAAGGCCACAATGGTGTATTGCTATGAATACTGCAAATCAGGGCTTTCTACACAACTTTATACAACAACTTCATAGGCGGCTTTAGATTCCAAATAGAGTAACTTTCAACCCCCACAATACCACACTCTGAAAACTAAAGCTGATAGAATCAGCATAAATCATGAAATCACACTTTTCTTTTTTTTTTTTTTTTTTTTTTTTTTTTTTTTGTTGTTTGTTAAAAGGTGGCCCCCCAAGGGGTGGGAATTGCCCCAACCCCCCCCCCCCGGCGACGCCCAGAGGGCGACCGGCAAACATACCCCCAAG
>CAUYQG010023036.1:0-11330 GCA_963574415.1 Tarsius wallacei
GTAATCCCGTGCTTTGGGAAGCTGAGGTGAGTGGATTGCCTGAGCCCGCGGGTTCGAGACCCACCTGGGCAACTTGGCGAGACCTCATCTCTACAATAAATCAAAAAATCAGCCGGGCATGGTAGTGCGTGCCTGTAATTCTGGCTACTCGGAAGGCTGAGGCGGAAGGATCGCTGGAGCCCAGCAGGTTGAGGTTCCAGTGGCCGGGAGCGGCCACTGCACTCTAGTCTGGGCGACAGAGTGAGACTCCAAATAAAAAAAAAAAAAAAAAAAATACATGTTGGTTGAAGGCATGAATGAGTCTCAAATGAATGTGCACGTAGCTTGCTCGCCTTCCAAAAGGGCGTCTTTTTCTTTTGCATTCCCCACAAAACTGGTATACACCAAATGCTTAATAGAGATTTACTGATTGCATTGCTGTGTCATAATTACCCAAAATTTAGCGAATTACATTATAAACACTGATCATCTCACAGTTTCTGTAGGTCAGAAATCAGGAAGTAGGCTAGCTTAGTGGTTTTGGTTTTGGTTTTCTCATAAGGCTACAGTCAAGGTGTCAACCCGGTCAGAAGTCATCTGAAGGTTGGACTGGGGCTGTGGGGTCTTCTTCCAAGATCATTCATTCTCATGACTGTTGGCAGAAGTCTCTGAGCTGGCTGCTGTGCTGAGCTCCGGGGAGTGTAGGAATGAGTCAGACCAGCCCTCTTCTTCCAAAGCGGGTGTGTGTGTGTGTGTGTGTGTGTGTGTTGGGGCTAGGGTGGTCAGACAGATATTGAAACAGATGGTGTCTGTAGAGCACAACAATGGAGTCATGGTTTGTAAAAAGTGGCTTTGATGTCATTCCCATTCATGGCACAACACTGAAGAAGCTTCATGAAAACAAAGTCTCCTTCCCACCTTATTCTACAGTCACATGCTCCTCCAGCTCAAAGGCAGCAGCTAGAACTTGACTGTTCCACACACAGGTGCAGAGACATTTCCCGCCTCTATGAACAAAAAAGCAGCGCTGTTCAAAGTGCGCTTTTCTGCACTATGCTTTATTTTTTTAAACTCACTTTGAAATACCCAAGAAAACTTAGAAAACTATATTTGCTGTAAACCCCTACCTCACGTTTGCTGCACTGTATTCTATACACCCCCTCTTAACTCATGTTTGATATGTTATATAGATTCCTACCTCACATTTACTGTATTTCTAACTCTACCTCAAATCCTGAAAGACTGGGCTCATAATAGGTGCCTGGTAGTGACTGTAATCGTAAAGTTACACCATGATTTAAACAGTGTTTGTATTTAACCCTGTTAAGCTTCAACTTTTACAACGGTATGTGAATGCTGAGCAAGCAACAAGCCCCCTCCCAAACATTCCTTTGCTTAGATTATAGTAAACCTGGTGGCACCAGACCCGGCGGCGCCAGTCACCCTCCTGACAGGCAGGCTCTGCATTGTTTCAAACCTGCTGCCTGCTTGCTCAAGTTAATTAATTATATAAACTTGGCTTATCTAACATTCCATTTTGCTCGTTCAGCAGTTACCTGTCCATCACAAGTAACAAAGCCTGAGCCCGCGCAAATCGAACTTGAATCAACCAATCAAAATCTCTGTAACTATGTCATATAGTTTTTATCCAACCCTGTTTCAATATCTGTCTGACCACCCCACTCCCTCAAAACTGTGTATAAAAGGTGCGTGTTAACTTGAGTCGGGGCTCTCTCATCACTGAAACCGCTGCGTCGGTTTCAGACGTGTGCCCAGGTTCGAGCCTGAATAAAGCCCTCATGTACTTGCATCAGAGCTGGCTCTTTGGTGATCTCTCGAACTTAGAACTTTGGGCATAACAACTTTATGTTGCAAACACTTCCGTATCAGCACATGGAGAGCAGCCATGTCCTTGTTCATGGCTGGATGGTATTCTACTGTCTGCCTCCGTTGATTTAACCAGTTCTCTGTCACTGAACATCTGGTTTATTTCCAATCTCTTGTTATTAGAGACGAAGCTGCAATGATTTTCCCTGCAAGTCCATTTTCACCTGTGTGGAGATATACGTAGGAGAAACTCTCGGCAGCGAAATTGCCACCTTGAAGGGCACATGAATTTAAAATGTGGATAGATATCACCCAGTGGGGTTTATGGCAACTTACTCTCCCGCCCAGAATGTGCAAGAATACCGGCGTCCTTACACCCACATCCACGCGCTGGGTTATCATGTTCTCCAAACTTGGTCAATCTTGTATTGAAAAATGGTTTCTCAGTGTTGTGTTAATTAGCATGTTTCTTAGTATGAGTGAGTTTGAACATCTTGTCACATATTTTAGAGTCACTTGTGTTTTCTGTGAACTGTCTGTACAAATAATTTGCCATGTTGCTACCAGACTGTAGGACTTTCTTATTTATTTGCAGGCCATCTTTACACATCAAAGGCACTACCCCTTTGCCTGCACGATAAGCTTCAAAAACAATTTGTTTGAGGGGAGCAGTTGCTTTTAGCTAGAAATAAGGCGCCTCTGCAGGTTGCATCATCTTCTGGGCATCACAGCAGGGCCGCCCAAGGGCTGAGGGAGAATTGCCATGTGGGGTTCCAGGAGGGGATGCCAGAACCTGGAGGTGGGGCGGGGAGGCAGGCAGGGATGGGAGAGGACAGGGAGGTTGTCAGCTTTTGCACCAGATGGAAGGCCACGGGAGACCATGAATTTCCCACTGCAGGGAGTGCGCAAAACAGGCCTGGCTTTAAGACCCCTTTGCCAGGCTGGGTGCAGTGGCTCATGCCTATAATCCTAGCACTTTGGGAGGCTCGAGAGGATTGCTTGAGCCCAGGAGTTCAAGACCAGCCTGGGCAGCACAGGGAGACCACGTCTCTACAAAAAAAAAAAAAGTCAGCCATGGCAATGCATGACTGTAGTCCCAGCTACTTGGGAGACTGAGGTGAGAGGATCACTTGAGCCTAGAAGGTTGAGGCTGTGGTGAGCCGTTATTGTGCCACTGTACTCCAGCTGGCATGAATGACTGGGACCCCAACTCAGAAAAAAAAGATCCCATTGCCCCCATCTGAAATACCTGAGGGTCAATAAGTCAAATGGGAGGACCCACCAAGAGGGGCACCAATTTCCGGTCATTTAGGGTTGATCGGGTGGCTACTGCAACTAGAAGCCCCAAGTAACATTATCTAATGGTGATAGAAACTAGTATGTAAACTCCAAGAGGCTAGGGGGCTTAAGTGCTAAAGAAATACTTGTGGGATGAATGAATGAATGAATGAATGGGTCTAGTCAAAGGGTGTGAGGGACGGCTATTTCTTTTTTGTGTGTGTGTGTCAGAGTCTCACTCTGTAGTCCAGACTGGAGTGCAGTGGTACACTCACAACCACGCCAGCATCGACCTGCTGGGCTCAGGTGATTCTTCCTCCTCAGCCTTCCAAGTAGCTGGAACTACAGGCATGAACTACCATGCCTGGCTAATTTTTTGACTTATTGTAGAGACGAGGTCTCGCCAAGTTGCTCGGGCTGGTCTCAAACCCGCAGGTAATCCACTCGCCTCGACCTTCCAATGTGCTGGGATTACAGGTTGAGCCACCGAGCCCAGCTGGGGTTGCTATTTCTTTTTTTTTTTTTTTTTGAGTTGGAGTCTCACTCCATCGCCCAGACTGGAGTGCAGTGGCCGCTCCCGGCCACCGCAGCCTCGACCTGCTGGGCTCTGACGATCCTTCCGCCTCAGCCTTCCAAGTAGCTGGAACTACAGGCACGTGCTACCATGCCCGGCTAATTTTTTGATTTATTGTAGAAGTGAGGTCTCACCAAGTTGCCCAGGCGGGTCTCGAACCTGCAGGCTCAGGCAATCCGCTCACCTCAGCCTCTCAAGGCACGGGATTACAGGCTGAGCCACCAAGCCTGGCTTGGGACTGCTATTTCTAAGCTGGGAGGGAGTCTCTTCCAGTTGGAACCCTTCCTCTTTGAACCTACCCTCTCTCTCCTTCCTTCTTCTTCTCACATCTGAGTCAGGTCCTAGCATCCCTGATCTGGTCCTCATCTCAGTTGCCAGCCCCATTCCTCTGTTCCAGACTCGCCTCTGTTTTCCAATCCATCCTCCTCTTCACAATTAGATTCCCTTCAAGAAAATGCAAGTCCATAACTCACTCCCCACCACCCACACTTCCCAGTCTGTCCTGCAAGGGCTTCCCAGTCTGCCCACATCTCTGGTTTCCTTTCTTACAAGTCCCAGCCACCCACCTTGGTCCCCAGCTCACACATTCCTCCTGCAATAATAGTGGTCACACTTACTGAGCACTCGCTGGATGTACCTTCACATGGACTATCTTAGGCCTCTCAACAGTCTGTGAGATCAAGAAGGGTGATGCTATTATTATCCTCACTTTAAAGATGAGGAAACCAAGGCCCAGAGACATGCGGGGGCTTACCTAAGGCAAGCCAACTAGCAGATGACAGAGTTGGGTTTCAAAACCATCCAGTCTGACCCTCTGGCCAGAGAGCCTAATCACGGCACCAGTCTGAACTGGTCACCACCATGCTCCTTCCAGTGCTGCCTTTGCTCATGCTGAGTCCTCACCTGGAGGGCTCTCCTTTCTACCATCCACCTGTCTAAAACCTTCTGTCCTTCGAGCTCTGGTTCATGGGTCACTTCCTCTGCGAGGCCCTTTCCAGCTTCCCCAGATAGAGCCGGTGTCTCACCCTTTGACTTTACAGCTGAGAACTCTGTGTTGTGATTATCTGGGGACCTTTCTTCTCTACCAGACTGCGTCCCCCTGCCCCCAGTGGGCAGAGATTGTGCTGTATCTCCCTCTAGTGTCTCACACAGGGCCTGGCACAGAGTGGGTACACTCTAAATGTTTGGTGGCTGAATGACAATGGCCCCAGAAACTTTTCCCAACACGTAGTTGGGAAAGATGGCTGGGGGTTGCCAGTGGAAGTTGCAGGGTGCCACAAGTTGCAGGGAGAGGCATCCACCTAGGGTCAGCTGGAAATGGTTTTACCACTCATCCTTGGGTCAAGAATGTCCCCAGGGGATTCAGCTGATGGGGAAGTTCCACACTTGCACTACCCCGGAGGTCCTGGGGAACCAGCTGTCCCACCCCAGGGGTTTTCCCCTCCAGATGCCAGGAACTGAAGCACGAGGGGAAGCAGCCCTAGTGGGAGCTCTGGACACTACAGGAGGAAGCGTGGCTGGAGTCTCCATGCTCAGAGCCTGGGCTGCCCGGCCAGGGCCCTGTGACCCTAGAAGTTAAGGGGTTACGTGGCTTTGGTAAGAGAGTAGTTCCGGGGTGGGTGGGGACTTCCTTGGGGTGTGAGGGAAATTGCCCCATCCTCACAGCTGTGGAGTAAGAGCCGTCCTCATGCCTCTCAGCAGCCCTGTCACTGTGCTCTGGTTAGGACTGGGGGCAGTTTCTGCGCTTGGTTCTCTAGCAAAGCCCCAAGGCCTTTAAGAGGGCCCTGTATCTTTGTCCCCTGTCTCTAACCAACCAACTTCTCCCTCTATGGCTGCCTCACTCAGGAACTTACTAAGGCTCCCTATGGCCTCAGGTCCAAATGCCATGGCCTTCAACCACTATATCCCAAAGGCTCTGAGCCAGGATGGTAAAGAGGTTGGACGGATGGTCTCTGGATTAGCTGCGTATGAGTCCAAATCCCAACTCACTGTGTGACCTGGGTCATTCACTTCACCTCTTGGGCTCCAGTTCCTTCATCCAAAAAATTAGGATTAGTAAATTTGACAAAATCAAAATTAAGAAATTTGTTGGACAGAACAAGTTTCTTCCATAGAATCACCATAAACCAGTGATTCTCCAAGTGTGGTCCCTGGACCACCAGCATCACCTGGGTACTTGTTAGAAATGCAAATTCTGAGACCCTTTGCCTGCTCTATTGAGTCAGAAACTCTGGGGATGGGGCTCAGATATGTGTGTGTTTTTTGTTTTTGATTTGGAGTCTCACTCTGTCACCCAGGCTGGAGTGCAGTGTCATGCTCGTGGCCACCGCAGACTCGACATGCTGGGCTCAGGCGATTCTTCCGACTCAGCCTTTCAAGTAACTGGAACTACAGGCGCGCGCTACCATGCCTGGCTTATTTTTTGATGTATTGTAGAGATGAGGTCTCACCAAGTTGCCCAGGCTGGTCTCAAACCCCTGAGCTCAGGCATTCCTCTCGCCTCGGCCTCCCAAAGTGCTGGGATTACAGGTTTGAGCCACCGTGCCCGGCCAGATATGTGTGTTTTAGCAAGGCTTTCAGGTGGTCCTAGACTTCATGCTGAAGTTTGAAAACCACTGCCATAGATAAACTTAACAGATGGGCAACATATTAGGCGAAAACATTTGGAATACCAAGAGCCAAAAGGCATTACTATCCAAATGTGTAAGCTACTCTTGTAAATTAACAAGAAAATGACAGGAAGCCCATGAGAAAAATGAACAAAAGATATGAACAAGCAATTCACAGAAGGGAAAACCCAAATGACTAACAGGTATAGAAGAGAGTTCCAGCCGGGCTCGGTGGCTCAGCCTGTAATACTGCGCTTTGGGAGACTGAGGTGAGTGGATGGCCTGAGCCCGCGGGTTCGAGACCCACCTGGGCAACTTGGCGAGACCTCATCTCTATAATAAATCAAAAATTAGCCGGGCGTGGTAGCACGCGTCTGTAGTTTCAGCTACTTAGAAGGCTGAGGCAGAAGGATCGCTGGAGCCTAGCAGGTTGAGGCTGTGGTGGCCAGGAGTGGCCACTGCACTCCAGTCTAGGAGACTGTGTGAGACTCCAAATCAAAAAAAAAAAAAAAAAAAGAAAAAAAGAATAGAGTTCCAAATGAACAGGAAAAGGCAAATTAAAGCAACAATGAGATGTCACCTTACACCCAAACTGAGTGGCAGGCGGAAGGTACCAAGTCAGGTAACGTAAGGCCTGATTAAGGCATGGAGACACAGCATCCTCCACATGCTGCTGGTGAAGCCACTCTGGAAGAATGTAGTGAAAACTAAAACATACATGCCTGGCAATCTAATAATTCCACTCTTGGGTATAGAGCCCAAAGACATCTTCACGTAGACCCTTGTACACAAGGGTCGTGTACAAAGACGTTTGTCACCGTATTGTTTGTGGTAAGAAGGAGCCGGAGGCAGTCTGATGGCCATCTCCAGGAAGACGAAGAAGCAGAACAATGGATGCTCAGCTAGAAAGATTTTGCAGCAGCAAAAATGGACACAATAGCTGTGTTTTCCCACAGATCTTAGAAAGACCATGAAGTGAAAAAGGGAAGCAGTAGAAAGAGATTCTCCCACAGTACTGTGGTGCAGCATCGACACACACATAGCATTGTGTAGTTTACGTCCAGGGACACACATCAGCATGTAGTGGAAGGTGCTCGTGGTGGGGAGGGGGAAGGGGTGTTGAGGAACATGTGGACCGGTGTGGGGAGGGATAAAATCAAAGAAAACATCAGAAGGGCCTTGCATGGGCCAATGGTGGTGAGGTGATCGTTTGCTACAAACAGTATGAATCATGGAACTCTCTGGACCTGAAGTCCTGATAACACTACTTGAAAACTGATAATGGTACTTCTCTCGTGATAAGTGCCACGTGTCTGGTCACGGAAGGCTTTGCAACATTCACAAACGAACCTTAGCTCTTCTATTTGAGTCGCCGGCCTTGCTCCCTGTAGCCTCTGAGCCTCTGGCTGTGCCGAGTGCTGGTCTTACCCCACCTTCTCCATCTCTTCTACCCTGCCTTCCAGCCGTGACTACCCCAGGCCCTCTGATGGGGTGTGTGATGGCGATGTGTGGGTGTTTGTCATGTGGGACTTGGCCAGAGTCAGGCTGTAACAGAGCTGCGAGGAACGAGTTCTGTGTCTTCCTCCCCGTGAGGGTCTTCTTAACATCTCACCCCACCTTAGTTCCCATCCCATCACACCCGGGCAAGACAGGTAAACTGAGTCAGAAGGTGTTTGATGGGGAAGGGAACGGCATTTATTGAGTGCCTATCAGGTGCTAAACCCAGCACAAAGGTCTCGACCTTCACTAATCCCCATGACTCCCTGTGAGGTAGACGAGGCTGACCTCACTGGCAGACAAGGCAGCGGGAGGCACGGAGGCTAGGACACTGACCAGACAGGCGCCTGCCTGGCTCCAGACCCAAGATCTCAAATCCAATGCTAGCTCCAAACCCTAGATCTGAACAAGCAACGTGCCCAGGGTCTTGGGACCTGAACCTGGACCCAGACCACCCACCTAAGTCACCCATCAGTAGAGGAAACATCCTGCAATGGGCGCGGGGGGCGGGGGGGGGGGACGACACTGCCATTGAGAGCCTTACAAAGGCCTTCTACACCAGGCAGTATGGTCAGCTTGAGGTGACATAGGGCGAATCAGAAGGTTCCCTCTATTCCCTTCCTGTCTTGGTGAACCTCGGTTTTCTGTTCTGCTCTGGTTCTGGAAGATTTTTTCTCAGTCTGCCAGCAGGTGGAGCCCGTCCTCATCGCTTTCTCGGCCTCCTGAAGGCTGCGGTCTCGGGGAGGAGGGTGCGTCCTGGGCAAGAGTCCTTGGGTTAGTGCGCAGAGTAGGATCCCTGCCCATCTTCCAGCTCGCAGGGTGGCCTGGGTGCCCTGGCCGACTGCCTGGACTTCAGGGTCCGGCTGGCCCGCCCCTGCAGGACATTCTCGGTACTGCAAGGACCCGGGCCCGGATCGTGGGAATGGAGTGAAGACCCCCGGCCGGGTGGGAGGGGCGCCCTGGGGACGGGGTCCCGCAGGACGGAGTATGACGCAGAGCTGGGCGGCAGGCCACCCCTTCCACGCCTCCGCAGGACGGCGGCTACAAGTAGTTGTCTTCGGTCGCGTCGCCCGCGTCCCCGGAGGAGCCGCGGGAGTCGTCGTCGTCGTCGTCGTCGTCGGGAGCCAGCGCCTCGATGTCGTGCGTGATGTCGGCCAGCAGCCGATGGAAGGCCTGCGCCTCGGGCCTCCGCGCCGCGCCGTCGTAGCTGCGCACCGCGGACGCCGACGTGGAGCTCATGCTGCGCTTGATGCGGCCGAAGCTGTCGGTGAGGATGCCGCCCTCGCGGATGCCCACCGCCTCCAGGAAGCCCTCGAAGTAGCCGACGTCCTGGTCTGGGATGAAAGGCCGCATGCCTGCGGGCCGGGGACAGGCGGGTCGGGGTCAGCCCTCCCCGCCGTCAGAGGGGTCGCCCCCCTGGAGACGTGAGTTTTCAAGTCCTGCCCTGCCGCTCCTCGGCTCAGTGCCCAGGCCGAGTTCCACAACCTCAAGCCAGCGACGCAGTGCTCAGCACACAGTAAGTGCCACTGCGGGTTAGGTCACTGCGGTTTTGATGTTATGATGACGGTCGCTGTAGTCCTTTTATTAGCTATGTGGCCTCCATTAAATAACCACTCTAAGCTTCACTGTCTTCCCTGGGAAGATTAAGACAGTTGCACCTGTTCTCCCGGCAGGGCTGTGAGGGTTAAGTAAGGTATCCTGCACGCAGAGTGCCCCCAAACCATGTGTTTTGGTACTTTACTTTGCTACTCTGAGCCTCAGTTTCCTCACCTGCAAAATGGAGACAAATAATAGCATCGACATCCCAGAAGTGGGAGCATTTGGTGAGATGATGCTTGGCGCATGGTAACTGCCAAACCTGTGTTAGCTTATTAGTATGACTCTTCCTGAATGACCTTGGATGAGTTCCTCAGGGTCTCTGAGCCTCAGCTCTCTCGTGGGGTGAGATGGGACGAATCCCTCCCTCTCCCAGCCTTGCAGAGAAGAAGAAATGGCCACAACAGTGCTGTGTTCTCATCAGCAATGTCTGGGCTCTGGGACACGCCCTCTCCTCTCTCTGCACCTGGGGCTTCCCTCCTTCCCTCTGCCCTGGGCGTTTCATAGTCCTGGCCTCCTCGGAGGCTGACAGAGAAGGAGAAAGCACTCCCAGCCAAGCGCCGGCCTGGGACAGGCAGGAACCCAGCCGGGCCCTCGCTGACCCCGGTGGGGTGGGGTGGACTCACCGAGGAGGAGGAACGTGCGCCGGTCCCCATAGAGTTTCAGCAGGCCGGCACAGTAGTCCTGGATGGGCAGCCCCAGCCGGTACTCCCGCAGCAGCAGTGCAAACTGCTGGATCTCAGGGGGCCCCAGCTTACTCCGCAACTGTGGGGTGCACATTCAAGGTTCATCCCACGGACCCCCACCACCAGCCCCTGCCTGAAAGGCTCGGAGCCTGCTCTAAGGGTGCGTTTAGCCCGGCCCTCCTCTGAAAACCTGCCCACGGCCCACTCGGGACACCCAACCCAGCAGGCTGTGTCTAAGGATGGGATGTAAACTCAAGCTTCCAAGTTCAAATCCTGGCCGCCTCATGGGTGAGCTCTGTGATCCTGAGCAGGTAACAACCTCCCTGACCCCTGCTTTCCTCAGCAGCCCAGTGAGGATAAAGATGGCCCCTTCCTCTTGGGGTTGTTGAAAGGGTTAAAAGAAATAACACACAATGGTGCTTAGAATGGTGCCTGGTATACAGCAGGCACTCAATCCATGCTAGCTGGCATTAGTTGAGGGCTTTTACAAGCTGGTCTCAGTGTGCTCTCCTGACCTCGTCTCCCATGCTGACTTCCGAGGGCGCCTGCTTCAGTTATGTCCAGGACCACACACGATTCCTGAAATACCCCCAGGTTTGCCCCAGCTCCAGGCCTCTGCGCACCACCTGCCCCAGCTCACCGTGATCATGTAATCCTGCAACTGCTCGAGGCCCAGGCCGCTGTGGTCACTGCTGCTGCAGTGGGAGCCATGGAAAGAGGGTGTGGACGTGCCACTGTAACACGCTTCAAAGGTGTCCTGGGAGCCGTTGCTGCAGGGCAGGAGGATAGGGGACTTCACTAGCCCCAGCTCCTCTCCCTGGGGCAGGTTGATAGTGGGAGGCTCAGTGACTGATGCTCTGAGGCCGCATTCTAGACGCTGCGTTGGCTCCACGTCCCGGTGTGACCTGGCCCGGCCCCTTCTCCAGCCCTGTCTCACTGCGCCTGCCGCTGCTCTTGGGCTCCAGCCACCCTTTTCCTCTAATATTCCAAGTACCTCCTCACCGCTGAGCCCTTGCAGGTGCTGCTGCTCCCTCTGCCTGGAATGCCTCTCTTCCCCTACCTTTTGCTCAGCTAGCTCTTACTCATCATTTGATCTTTTTTTAAAACTAAAACTTGGCCAGGCTCGGTGGCTCAGCCTGTAATCCCACACTTTGGAAGGCCGAGGTGAGTCAATTGCCTGAGCCTGCGGGTTCGAGACCCACCTGGGCAACTTGGCGAGACCTCCTCTCTACAATAAATCAAAAAAATTAGCTGGGCGTGGTAGCGCGTGCCTGTAGTTCCAGC